>MDKI01022816.1:0-37014 GCA_005239505.1 Nicotiana paniculata | reverse complement strand
ATTGATGAGTTTATGAGAAGTACAATTTTCTGTTTAATAAAATGATAGTGATAAGGGTGGACATGGAAAATAAATGATAGTGATAAGGGTGGACAGGCGAAATAAATGATAGTGATAAGGGTGCGACACGAGAAATAAATGATAGTGATAAGGGTGGACAGGTGGGATCGGGTTGCGCACCGCACAAGACAGTGATAAGAGATGATACTTATGTTTTATTGGGTTTCAAAAAGGTTTTTTTGGTTTTTGAAACTTAAGGATTTGAAACTTACAGATTTGAAAACTTATTGTTTTACTCTACTATTTCTCATATTATGCACATACGGTTATTTTAAAGTAAAGTTTGGAAATTTATGTGAGATCTTGGTTACAGCTGAGGCCTAGAATAGGCGACTGAGTTATTTGATTGATTGTTGCAGTTGATATTTCTTATTTGTGTGGAATTGTTTCCTTGCTCTATTATATATTTTCTTACAGGTTAAGTTATAATTGCCCCGCTTTAGCCTCGTCACTGCTTCGTCGAGGTTAGGCTCGGCACTTACTCAGTACATGGGGTCGGTAGTACTGATACTACACTCTGCACTCTTTTGTGCAGATCCAGGTACCGGTCAATAGTAGAGATTTTTATTAGCAGCTATCCATTATTCGGAGACACGAGGTATATCTGTCGGTGTTCGCAGATCCCGAGAGTCTTCTCTTAGTTCATGGAGACTGTTGTTTTTATATTTTCTCAAAACAGTTATATTATTTATTTTCGCCCATTATTTGTAGTATTCTTTACAAGTTCGTGAATTATGACACCAGACCCTGAGGTAGTCTTAGAGTTATTTATATGATTAGTTCGTGGCTCGGTTTATTCATTGGTTTAGTTATTTACACTTGGAGTTATTCATTGAAAACCATTTGTCTTAGTTTACTTTAACTTTATTTTATTGTGCTTAAGTAAGTAATCAAAGGAAAATAGCTAATCGAATTCTAGCATTGGCTTGCCTAGCAAGTGTGGTGTTAGGTGACATCATGATCCCTAAGGTTGGGAATTTGGGTCATGACAAGTTGGTATCAGAGCACTAGGTTGCTTAGGTCTCACAATTCACGAACAAGCTTGTTAGAGTCTGAAGGATCGGTACGGAGACGTCTGTACTTATCCCTCAGAGGTTATCGAGTTAGGAAACAACTCCATTTTTATTTCTATTCTAGCGTGCGATTCTTGTTATCTCCAAAAAAACTGATTGAATTCTTCTATTCTCTCGCAGATGGCGAGAACCCTTGCTTCCTCTTCCACTGACCAATCATCCGGTCTTCCAGCAGCAGCAGCAGCTCCTACTAGGGGCAGAGGCCGACGCCACGTCAGAGGCCGACGCCACGTCAGAGGCCGGGGCCGGGGCAGGACACATCTCGTTGCTCAGACAGCATCCCCAGCTGCGGAGCCCCAGGTTGAGATTCATGAGGGGGTCCCGCTCAGACCGCTCCAGCGGTTTCGGCTCAGGTCCCAGAGGGGTTTATTGCCACCCCAGTGCTTCAGGACGCCTTGGTCCGTTTAGTAGGCATCATGGAGAGTGTGGCCCAGACTGGCACCTCCCCGTGGCATCGACCACATCTCGGGCTGGAGGAGGGATTCAAACTCCCGTTACTCATACTCCTGATCAGGCTACTCATTAGGTTCAGACCCCAGCAGCTAATACGGTTGGGGTAATTCAGCCAGTTGTTGTAGTGTCGCCTGTTGATGGGGTAGCTATGTCCACTGACGCTTTGTGGAGACTGGACAGGTTTATCAAGCTTTTCCTTGTTCACTTCGGTGGTGCTACTTTAGAGGACCCTCGGGAATATCTGTATAGTTGTCATGAGGTTTTGCGTAGTATGGACATTTTGGAGACCAATGGGGTCGATATTGTTGCTTTTCAGATGACTGGTTCCGCCAAGAAATGGTAGAGGGATTATCTGTTGACTAGACCAGTTGGGTCGCCTACCTTGACCTGGGATCAGTTTTCTCATCTCTTTATGGAAAAGTTTTTGCATGTTACTACTCGAGAGGAGAAGCGTCGTCAGTTTGAGCGACTTTAGTAGGGCAGCATGGCAGTGACCCAGTATGAGACTCGTTTCATGGATTTGTCTAGACATGTTATTCTTTTGTTGCCCACAGAGAGAGAGAGGGTCAGACGGTTTATTGAGGGCCTTGCTCAGCCCATCAGGCTGCAAATGGCCAAGGAGACAGGGACTGAGATTTCTTTTCAGGATGCAGCTAATGTGGCTAGGAGGGTTGAGTCGGTTCTCGAGATGGGAGGTCAGGGGTCTGACAAGAGACCTCGCTATTCCGGTGGTTTCAGTGGTGCCTCATCTGGAGGCGGGACTTCATTTAGCAGAGGCCATTCTTCCAGGCCATTTCATTCGGCACTACAGGCTTCGCATGGTACTTCGGGTGGTCGTGGTTCTTATCCGCCTCCTTCTGCTCAGCCAGTCTACAGTGCTCCTTCAGCTCCTATTAGAGCACCTCCTCTGCATATTTTTCATCGTGGTCAGCCGGTTTGCCCGAGTCAGCTTACTTATCAGGAGGGATGTTTTGAGTGTGGTGAATATGGGCATGTCCGGAGGACTTTTCCGAAATATGCAGGTAATCAGTTTCAGCATAAGGGTTCTCGTGCTATAGTTATGGCTCCAGCTCCAGTACCACCTGGCAAGCCAGCCAGGGGTAGGGGTCAGCCAGTTAGAGGTAGAGGCCATAATGTTAGAGGTGGAGGTCAGGTAACTAGGGGTGGAGGCCAGCCCGCTAGAGGTGGAGGTCCTCCTAGAGGTGTGATTCAAGGTGCCGGGGCCCAGCCCCGACTGTATGCATTTCCATCCAGGCTTGAGGCGGAGTCCTCTGACGTTGTTATTACAAGTATCATCTCAGTTTGTGATAGAGCTGCTTCTATTTTGTTTGATCTGGGGTCTACTTATTCTTATGTTTCATCCTATTTTGCCTCGTATTTGAATGTGCCCTGTGATTCCTTGAGTGTTCCTGTTTATGTGTCCACACCGGTGAGGGATGCTATTGTGGTAGATCCTGTGTATCGTTCGGGCGTAGTAGTCATTGAAGGTCTTGAAACTAGTGTCGATCTTTTACTTCTATACATGGTCGATTTTGATGTTATATTGGGCATGGATTGGTTGTCGCCCTATTATGCCATCTTGGACTGTCACGCCAAGACAGTTACCTTAGCTTTGTCGGGGTTGCCTCGATTAGAATGGAAAGGGACTCCTGGTCATTTCCTAGCCGAGTGATTCCATATGCCAAGGCTCGTCGCATGGTGGAGAAAGGGTGTTTGGCTTATTTGGCTCATATTCGTGACTCTCATGCCGAGGTTTCTTCCATAGAGTCAGTTCATATTGTTCGTGAGTTTCCCGAGGTATTTCCTGCAGACCTGCCGGGGATGCCACCCGACAGGGACATTGATTTTTGTATTGATATGGCTCCGGCCACTTAGCCTATTTCCATTCCTCCATATTGGATGGCCCCACCAGAATCGAAGGGGTTGAAGGAACAGTTACAAGACTTGCTAGATCAGGGTTTCATCAGACCTAGTGTCTCGCCCTGGGGTGCACCGGTTTTGTTTGTAAAGAAGAAATATGGGTCGATGTGTATATAGATTATCGGCAGCTGAATAAAGTTACTATCAAGAATAAGTATCGGTTGCCGAGAATTGACGACTTATTTGATCATCTTCAGGGTGTTAGAGTGTTTTTGAAAATTGATTTGAGGTCGGGCTATCATCAGCTGAAGATTAGGGTGTCCGATGTTCCTAAGACAGCATTTCGGACGAGGTATGGGCACTATGAATTTTTGGTTATGTCTTTTGGGTTGACTAATGCTCCAGCAGCCTTTATGGATTTGATGAATCGGGTTTTCAAGCCCCATCTGGACTCTTTCGTGATCGTATTCATTGATGATATTCTAATATACTCCTGCAGTCGGGAAGAGCATGAGAAGCACCTCCGTATAGCCCTCCAGACTTTGAGAGATAATCAGTTGTATGCCAAGTTTTCAAAATGTGAGTTCTAGTTAGATTCAGTAGCCTTCTTGGGCCATATCGTATCAGCTGAGGGTATTCAGGTTGATCCTAAGAAGATAGAGGCAGTCAAGAACTGGCCTAGACCCACTACAGCCACGGAGATCAGGAGCGTCTTGGGTTTGGCGGGTTACTACCGTCGTTTCGTGGAGGGGTTCTCATCTACAGCGGCCCCAATGACTAAGTTGACTCAGAAAGGTGCCCCATTTAAATGTCAGAAGAGTGCGAGGCGAGTTTTCAGAAGCTCAAGACAGCCTTGACTTCAGCACCGGTGTTGGTGTTACCATCAGGTTCGGGTTATTTCATGGTGTATTTTGATGCTTCCGAGTTGGACTTGGAGTAGTATTGATGCAGGATGGCAGGGTGATTGCATATGCGTCTCGGCAACTGAAAGTCCATGAGAAGAATTATCATGTTCATGACTTAGAGTTGGCAGCCATTGTTCATGCATTGAAAATTTGGAGGCACTATCTTTATGGCATGCCATGTGAGGTTTTCACTGACCATCGCAGACTCCAGTACTTATTCAAGCAGAAAGATCTAAATTTGAGGCAGCGGAGATGGTTAGAGTTACTGAAGGATTATGATGTCACTATATTATATCACTCGGGGAAGGCCAACATGGTGGCCGATGCATTGAGTAGAAAGGCGGTGAGTATGGGCAGCCTTGCGTATATTCCAGTCGATAAGAGACTGTTCGATTCAGACGTTGTCTAATCAGTTCGTGAGGTTGGATATTTCGCCCAGTAGTGTTCTAGCTTGTACAGTCGCTCGGTCTTTTCTAATTGAGTGTATCCGGGAGCGGCAGGATGATGGCCCGCATTTGATGGTTCTTAGGAACACAGTTCGACGCGGTGGTGCCAAGCAGGTTACAGTTAGAGATGACGGTGTTTTGAGGATGCAGGGTCGTATATATGTACCTAATGTTGATGGCCTTCATGAGTTGATCCTTGAGGAGGCTCACAGTTCTAAGTATTCGATTCACCCAGGTGCATCCAAAATATACCAAGATTTGAGGCAGCATTATTGGTGGAGAAGGATTAAAAAAGACATTGTAGCTTATGTGGCTCGTTTCTTAAATTTCCAGCAAGTAAAGTATGAGCATCATAGACCTGGTGGTTTGCTTCCGCAGATAGAGATTCCCGAGTGGAAGTGGGAGCGTATCACTATGGACTTTGTTGTTGGACTCCCATGGACCCAGAGGAAATTTGATGCAGTGTGGGTTATTATGGATAGGCTGACTAAATCATCACATTTCATTCTTGTGGCGAGTACTTACACTTCGGAGCGGTTGGCTAAGTTATATATTCGAGAGATTGTTTGCCTTCATGGTGTGCCTGTGTCTATCATTTCTGACCGGGGCACGCAGTTTACTTCGCACTTTTGGAGGGCAGTTCATCGTGAGTTGGGTACCCGAGTGGAGTTGAGCAAAACATTTCATCCTCAAACTGATGGGCAGTCCGAGCGTACCATTCAGATTTTGGAGGATATGTTTCGCGCTTGTGTTATTGACTTTGGAGGTTCTTGGGATCAATTCTTGCCATTAGTGGAGTTTGCTTATAATAATAGTTATCAGTCGAGCATTCAGATGGCTCCTTATGAGGCATTATATGGTAGACGATGCAGATCGCCAGTTAGATGGTTCGAGCCGGGATAGGCTCGGTTACTGGGTACAGACTTAGTTCAGGAGGCCTTAGATAAGGTCAAGATTATTCAGGAGAGACTTTGTGCGGCTCAGTCTAGGCAAAAGATTTATGTCGATCGTAAGGTTCGTGATGTGGCATTCATGGTTGTAGAGAGAGTATTACTTCGTGTATCGCCCATGAAGGGTGTTATGAGGGTTGGAAAGAAGGGTAAGTTGAGCCCTAGGTATATCGGGCCATTTGAGATTCTTGATAGGGTGGGGGAGGTGGCTTATAGACTTGCGTTGCCTCAAGGGTTATCCTCAGTTATACCGTCCCACGTGTTAGATTTCAGCTCTATCCAATTGGACAAGGACTTGACTTATGAGGAGGAGCCAGTAGCCATTTTAGACCGGCATGTTCGTCAGTTGAGGTCTAAGATTTATCCTTCAGTACGAGTGCAGTGGAGAGGCCAGCCCGTTGGGGCAACTACTTGGGAGTCCGAGTCGGACATGCAGAGTAGATATCCACACTTGTTCGCCAATTCAGGTAATTTTCTATGTCCGTTCGAGGATTAACTTTTATTTTAGAGGTGGAGACAGTGATGACCCGAGGGGTCATTTTATGAATTTAGACTCCGTTCTAGGCTTACTAGCCATAAAAAGGTTAATTTTAAATATCTCGATTTGCATGCGCAGTCCGAGCGTGAAACCGGAAAGCTTTTATGTGAAAATATGAAAAATAGTAATTTCTAGAGTCAAAATTTGATTATAGTTGACTTAGGTCACAATTTTGAATAAACGGACCCGGATCTGTGTTCCGACGATCCCAGAAGGTCCGCAGTAAAATATGGGACTTGGGTGTATGCCCGGAAATGAATTCCGAGGTCCCAAGCCTTAGGAAGCAATTTATGAAAAAAATTGTTCTGCTGGTTAATTCAAGAAATAACAAAATGAAATAATATGTGAAATATATGATATCGGGCCCGTATTTTGGTTCCGGATCCCGGAACAAGTTCGTTATGCTATGTAAGTCCTATATGTGAAGTTTCATGAGAATCGGAGTTGATTTGATGTAATTCGGACATCCGGTTGAAAAGTTAAGAATTTGAGTGTTCTTGAGGAAATCTTGAGTTTTGAGGCTAAATCTGTAGATTTTGATGTTATTTTGATAATTTGATTGCACGAACAAGTTCGTACAATGTTTTCAGACTTTTGTGCATGTTTGGTTTGGAGCCACGAAGGCTCGGGTGAGTTTCGGGTAGGCTACGGAGTGTCTAGACTTAGGAAAAAACCCCAACAGTTGAATATCTGGTGTGCAGGCCTCAAATCTCGCAAATGCGAAGCCAATGGCCAGCCTCAGATCTCGCAAATGCGAGGTCATGGGGTCGCAAATGCGAAGGGCCCTGTTCGCAAATGCGAGGTCCTGTTCGCATTTGCGATATCTCTCCGGAAAGCTCAGGGTTCGCAAATGCGAGACCCACAACATGTTATATCAGCTTTTTGACGGGATTTTGCCTTCTTTTCCAATTTTCTAAAACCCTAAACCTCCATAGGCTATTTTCCAAAGACCCAAACTTTTCCAAACCATTGGTAAGTGATCTCTAACTAATCTCTTTCAATTCCAAACAACTTTTAACAAGATTACAACCAAAAAATCTAGAGTTTTTATGGGAAAAATTTGGTTTTTGGGTAGAACTTAGAAATTTTAAATTTTGGGGAATTGGACATCGAATTAAGGTCGGATTCAAATACCAATTGTATATCCGGGCTCGGGGAAGATTGGGTAAACGGGTTTTGGGTCCGAACCTCGAGTTTAGACCAAACGGGTCCGGGGTCGATTTTTGAATTTGAATAGGAAAACTTAGGAAGACAATTGCTTTTCAATAAATATGATTCCTTTAGGATATGATTGATAACATTGAACAAATTGTGATTAGATTCGAGCGGGTTAGAAGCAAATTCTAAAGGAAAGGCAGTGCTAGAGCAGTGAAGTGCTTGTTAGATCGAGGTAAGTGCTTGGTTTAACCTTGACATGAGGGAATAGGAATCCCCAACTTAATTGTTATGTGAAATTTCATATGTGTGGTGTATAGGTAAGGTGACGAGTATCTATGCACCACCAAGTTGTCTGCTTACATGATCCCTTCCTTGTTTCCAGTATAATTTCTTCATGTTTAATTGCTTCATGTTCATTGTTGTTTACTTGGCTTGGTGACTTACTGTTAAGTCTTGTTGCAAGTATATGGGAGAAGTATTAGTGTTTCTCCGTGGAATTATCGTGGTACGTAAAGATTGAATGGGTTGACATTGTTTTACGATATATATATATATATATATATATTCCTATTGGTTTCATTTTGTGATAATATTGATGAGTTTATGAGAAGTATAGTTTTCTATTTAATAAAATGATAGTGATAAGGGTGGACAGATGAAATAAATGATAGTGATAAGGGTGGACAGGTGAAATAAGTGATAGTGATAAGGGAGGACAGGGGAAATAAATGATAGTGATAAGGGTAGACAGGCGAAATAAATGATAGTGATAAGGGTAGACAGGCGAAATAAATGATAGTGATAAGGGTGGACAGAGTAAATAAATGATAGTGATAAGGGTGGACATGGGAAATAAATGATAGTGATAAGGGTGGACAAGTGGGATCGGGTTGCACGCCGCAACAAGACAGTGATAAGAGATGATACTTATGTTTTACTGGATTTCAAAAATGTTTTGTTGGTTTTTGAAACTCAAGGATTTAAAACTTACAGATTTGAAAACTTATTGTTTTACTCTATTGTTTCTCATATTATGCAGATACGGTTGTTTTAAAGTAAAGTTTGGAAATTTATGTGAGATCTTGGTTACAGTTGAGGCCTGGAATAGGCGACTGAGTTATTTTATTGATTGTTGCAGTTGATCTTTCTTATTTGTGTAGAATTTTTTATCTTGCTCTATTATATATTTTGTTACAGGTTAAGTTATAATTGTCCCACTTTAGCCTAGTCACTACTTCGTCGAGGTTAGGCTCGGCACTTACTCAGTACATGCAGTCAGTTGTACTGATACTACACTCTGCACTGTTTTGTACAGATCCAGGTACCGGCCAGCAGTAGATATTTTTAGTAGCAGCTATCCATTATCCAGAGACACGAGGTATATCTGCCGGCGTTCGCAGATCCCGAGAGTCTTCTCTTAGTTCGTAGAGACTGTTTTCTTATATTTTCTCAGAACAGTTTTATTATTTCTTTCCGCCCATTATTTGTAGTATTCTTTAGAAGTTCGTGAATTGTGACACCAGACCCTGGGATAGTCTTAGAGTTATTTATATGATTAGTTCGTTGCTCGGTTTATTCATTGGTTTAGTTATTTACACTTGGAGTTATTCATTGGAAGCCATTAGTCTTAGTTTACTTTAACTTTATTATTGTGCTTAAGTAAGTAATCAAAGAAAAATAGCTAATCGAATTCTAACAGTGGCTTGCCTAGCAAGTGTGGTGTTAGGCGCCATCACGATCCCTAAGGTTGGGAATTTGGGTCGTGACAACTAATGTATAGTGTTATAAGATACAGTGCTATATTAAAACTTAAGTTGTAGCAACAACAACATATACTCTGTCAAATCACACGATTGGATATATATATATATATATATATATATATATATGTGTGTGTGTGTGTGTGTGTGTGTGTGTGTGTGAATATATACATAAATATACATACATAATTAATTATATATTATATAATACCTATAATTAATTTGTATCTTGGCTAAAACCGGCCGATTGACTTCGATCGTTTTTAAATTAAATAATTTCTTTTTTAAATCTAAAATTAAATTATCGACCGACTTCGGTCGGTGTTTAAGTTAAATAATTTTTTTAATTTAACATTAAATTACTGACCGATTTCGTTCGAAATGATCGTGGTCAAACGGTTAAAGGCCACTTAAACTTACCGACCGAAATTTCCGACCGATTTCAGTCGAAAATTTTCAATTTAGGTCTGCACCAGACGAATTTTTTTCCCCATTTCCCTCTTTTCTTTATCTCTCTTCCATCTCTCTGCTTCTCCTTCCTACAGACGCGATTCCCCCAAATCCCCGCTCAAAATCAACTCCTATCTCCCTTCTCACCCAAAAATAAAGCACCTAGAAGTCTACCTTCTCTCCCCCGCCATTGTTCCGCCGGCCCCACTGCCTCCTCCGCCACCCAAAATCAAACCCCCTATCCTAATATTTCAAGGTTAGTTCTCTACATTTTTAAATTTAAGTAATTTTAATTATTTTAATTGTATAAATTAGGATTTAGTTAATGTTTAATTCAATCTAGAGTTTACTCCTATTGATTATGTTTATACTAGTACAAATATGATAATTTATTTAGTAGTGAAAGAGCTCCCCCATTGTGAGTTGATGATTAAAAATTAAAACAAATTATAAAGATAAATCAATCTTATTCTATGGCACTTCCAAAGGTTCCCAATGTAGTCTCCTTGTCATTGAACCTTTGAAATATTTCATGTGTTACCATTTATCATTTAGGATTGTTCATATTAGAAGAGTTCATATTTGTACTCTAGCCCCTCTTTGTGAATTGATATTTTATGTAATTTTAGATTTTTACATTTTGAAAGACCTAGATGCTTATCTTAGGTGCTAATATGTTTATCTCTAGAGACATAACACTTGTATTGAGCGAAATATTGTCTCTACACTCTATATAGATTAGCAAGTTTATGATTATAGATTTTTTAGAGGTCTTTAGAATCTTATTATAATTTTTAGCGTGTGACCCTTTGTCATTGAATTTTCTTTATCTAAAATACAAAATTATCCAACAACCATTAGGTGTTATGGGCCGTGGAAGTAGTGCAACTCATATATATTAAGCTAGTTCTCAATCTAATATATGAACTAATTGAATTTATTTAAGGATAAATTGAACTTTCAAATTACTTCTTTTAATTGAATTTTAAAAGAACTTATTTAGGGATATATGTGAACTTTCAAAATACTTCTTTTAATTGAATTTTAAAAGAACTTATTTAAGGATATATGTGAACTTTCAAATTAATATAACATGCAATTTATTTGTTCTCTGTGTAGATGGAATATCGTAGTTGGATGTGTAATAGGAATTATCCTAATCGTCAATTTTTTAGGGAGAAATTTATAGAAGAGATTAATGAATTTATTGGCCATGCAATGTCATTAGAACCATTTCAAATTGGAGGGATGATTAGGTGTCCTTGTGTGAAGTGCAAGTGTTTGTATTTTTTTGGATCGGAGGGTGTTAAGACTCATCTTTATAAAAAAGGGTTTATCGAAAATTATTTTGTGTGGACTAGTCATGGAGAGGTTGATGGTAGTGATGGTATATTTCGTAACATAGTTGTTGGTAAAAGTAGTAGGTTAGTGGGGAATAACGTTCAACATCCAAGATTACAGATGCTTTTTGGATGAACTTCGAGTTTGAACCCCATGAAAGTGTTGAACAAGCTCAACGAAGTGGAAAAATATATTTTTTAACAGTTAGAGGTCGCTAGTCGTCCACTAAGTGAAAGGAGTATGCACTCTAAGTTGTCTGTTTAGTTAGATTATTAAGTATCAAATCAGCTACCAATATTTCTCAAGAGGGAATGGATTCTTTCATTGACCTTATGAGTGAACTAGTGTCACGACCCAAAATCCCTCCGAATGAGTCGTGATGGCACCTAGTCTCTAAAACTAGGTAAGCCTAACAGAAGCCGAAATGATAACAGGTCTTACTAAACAACTATGAATCATGAAACAGAAATTTCTAAATAAACCAATAGTCTCAACATGATGCTATATCCCAAAGCTGGTAGTACAAGTCATAAGCCTTTCTAGGAATAAATTTAAATAATAAATACATCATTGTTGCGAAATAGAAGAAAACAATGGAAATAAATACAATAGAGAATGACTCAGGAGCCTGCGAACATCCGGCCGGTGTACCTTGAAGTCTCCAGTCAAGTCAAGCATAATTCTCAAAAATCAACTCGATCCGAAGTACCTGGTTCTACACAAAAAATGTGCAGAAGCGTAGTATGAGTACACCACGGTAGTACACGGTAAGTATCAAGCCTAACATCGACAGAGTAGTGACGAGGCCAGGTCAAGAAACCCACTGAACCTCTAAACTTGTGCAGGATATGCCATAAAGCTAACAAGGAAGGAATATCAAAGAAATGCCAATAGAAAACAGAAATCAGATTACAACAGTGGTAACGATAAGGGAAACACAAATGGCAACGAGAAGTAACCAAGTAATTAAACAACAACGTAGTTGGGGTACGGATGAAGTATAAATGTACTCGAGTAGTGAAAACGATGTCAACTCAACCAATCAAATCATTTCTAATACACAATTTCAAAAATCCACTTCTCGTAATCTCATTTCATAAATCACAACTTCCAAACCTATGACACACATGGCACCTTGTGCCCACATCTTTCTATATCACTTCACACGACAGAATCCACGTGCTACTCGGTGTGTAATATCCATGTCAAATTCTAATTAGGATGTTCACAAAATTTTATTTATATATCATAAAGTAAAAATTACAGTTTCTAGACCAAGTAGGAAATCAATGAGAAAGATGAATTTATTTTAGAAATAATTTGGGTGAGGGAAAATAACATTTTCAAGTAAAATACAGCATCGAATAAGCTATTGAAGTTAATATATAATTTATTAAATTAAAACATAATAACAATTCCTTTTTAAGTAAAATAAAAACCTCAGACAGATCAAGGAGATTAATTTGATAAATCAATTGAAATAAAATATGACAACTATTAGAAATGGTAAGTACCGAAATAAACAGCGAGTTTTAACTAAAAAGTCACACAATGTAGCCTGATATTAATTCTTTTATTTAAAATCACTATATTACTAACAACTCAGCAGGACAGAAGGTAATGACTCAACGTTGTAAATTCACCTTCAAAATTAATTTACCAGAATAATAGTAGGAAAAGAACTCAGGAAATGACGGCAAGGCGATAACTCAATGACAATAACTCAATCCTCGGAAAACAATGAAGAACCGAAAATAAAAATTCCCAGAGTATCGTACGAAAGAACCGAAGCCAATGCAATAAAAGAGGGAATACAAAACACAAAATATGTTGCGGCGCGCAACCTGATCCCACCATATAATATCAATATCATAATTCTCCCTTATTCCACCATATCAACTCACCCTTATTTCAGTTGTTGCAGCGTACAACCCGATACTACCGTATAATATCAATATCATAACAATAAACAGAATATGTTGCAGCGCGCAACACGGTCCAACCATATAATATCAATATCATAATTTACACTTATTTCACCATGGCAGTCCACCCTTATTTCACATGTTTGCGGCGTTCAACCGATCCCACCGTACAATAACAATATCACAATATAAATATCCTCCCTTATTTCACCATCTCCCTTATTTCACATGTTGCGGCTTGAAACCCGATCCCCCATACAATAATTTAAATCAACAACAATAATTCAAAAACTCCATTTACAAATCAAGGGTATCAGTACACGACAACAAAGGAACCACGTAAAAACTAAAGGAATACAACAAACTTGGCAAAAATGACAGGACAGGTAAAGTACGTGATAACTAAGTATGCAATCGCAACAATTAGGACTTATAGTTGATAAGCACAAGGTCATAGAAGAAACTCAACAATTATGATGTAACAAGACAATAAGTAAGGCAATAACTTCAACTAAGGCATATAAGGACCAAATAACGAGTAAGAAGTACAGTAGGTGCCAACAGCATCAAATAGTGCACGTAAGAGTAGAAAATTCAATTAAAGACATGGAAAGACACTAAACAATCTAAACTGGTCAAATACCACATACAGACCGTGTACCCACGTCACCTTGCGTACACGGATTTCACATAACAAGATAGCATAATTTACTCAATTCTTAAGGAGTTATTTCCCCCACACAAAGTTAGGCAAGACACTTACTTAAATTTGGCCAAATCAATACTCAAATTAGCTTTTTCCTTTACAAATTCACCTTCGCTCGGCTCAATCTAGCTAAAGACGACTTAAATACATTAAACAATGCAAGAGAAAACGATTTCAATTAACAAGGCTATGATCTTTACATAAGTTGTAAAATGTCAACAAAAGTCAACCTCCCGGGCCCGCACCTCGAAATCCGATGAAATTTATAAAACTCGAACACCCATTCCAATACTATTTCAACCATACCAAAATTATCAATTTCCGACATCGATTCGTCCTTCAAATCACTATTTTACATTTTGAAAGATTTCACCTATTTTTCCCTGAGATTCTCATGAATATGATGTTAAATATAATGTATAATCACAAAATACAATTGAAAATTAATTATAGGTACTTACCCAATGATTTGGTATGAAAATCCTTCCACAAAATCGCCCCATCAAGGCTAGGGTTCAAAATATAACAAAATGAAGCTAAATTACGGAATGCCCAGCTATTTGCAGGTTGCAAATGTTGCATTTATGACATGGGGTTCCGAAATTCGAACCCCGCGAAAGCGACCATTACTTCGCAAAAGCGAAGATTGAAAAATCTTGCCTCTATCGCAAATGCGATGAAATGGATCGCATATGCGAAAATGAGGCCTTCGCAAAAGCGGCCCAAATGTTCACAAAATCGAACTTCCACTGCCCATTTCACCATCGCAGCATTCCAGTCCCCAGCCTCTTCGCAAAAACGATCCCAAGTCAGCAAAAGCAGTGGTCGCAAATGCGACCCGCAACTCGCAAATGCGAGATCGGACACCAGCAGTTCTGAAACTTCTTCTAAACACTCTGAAACGCGTATGAAACTCATCTGAGCCCTCGGGGCTCTAAACCAAACACACACACCAGTCCAAAAACATAACACGAACTTTCTTGAGCGACCAAAACATCAAAATAACCTCTAGAATCACGAATCGGATGCCAAAACAAATGAAAATCATAATGACTATCAAGAACTTCTAGAATCACAACTGAGCATCCGAACCATATCAAATCAACTCCAAATGATACAAAAGTTTTTCATGAAATTTCCAAGTGAGGAAGACTTATTCCAAGTTCTGAAATCAAAACCCGTACCCAATAGCCTTAAAGTCAAACCATGGTCAAAGTTAGGAAAATTCTAAACCTTTAAATTGTCAACCTTCGCCAAATGATGTCGAAACCTTTTAGAGATATCCAAATGAAATTTCGTGTATCTGATCGAGTCCAAAATAACCATCCAGACCTACCGGAACTGGCGAAACTCTGATCCAAGGTCAAATACTCAAAATTCAAACCTTGGTCAATTCTTTATACTTCGAGCTTCTCAGATGAGAGTCACTCCTAAAAATCCTTTCCCAACCTCTCAAAAATCCGAATCGATGATGCACGCAAGTCATAATACACTGTGTGAAGCTACTCGTGACCTCAAACTGTCGAGCCAAATGCAATTTCTCAAAATGACTAGTCGGATCGTTACAACTAGTTGACCCAACTTTCAACATACCTGAAGATTTCTACGAGACTAAAAGATTGGCTTCAAAGTTAGGACTTTCGTCTAAGAGAGTCGATTGTTGTGAAGATAGTTGCATGTTGTATTATAAGGGTGATATAGATTTAGAAAGTTGTAAATTTTGTGAAAACCCTCGTTTTAAGCGGGTTTCCAGCGGGAAGAAGGTTGTTGTGAAGTCGATGCATTTTTACATCTTATTCCTAGATTAAAGAGGTTGTATGCATCGATGAGTCTGCTCATCATATGAGATAGAACTATGAAAATAGAAGGTCGCCTGGTGTTATGTAACATGCTTCAGATGGGGAAGCTTGGAAGCATTTTGATAGGACATATCCGGATTATGCTAGTGAACCGTGGAATGTTCGATTGGGTTTGTATGTTGATGATTTCACGCCATTTTCTGTTTCTGCAACACCACATTCATGCTGGCCAGTCTTTATTACGCCGTATAATCTTCCGCCTGAAATGTGTATAACTAGTCCATATATTTTTTTAAATTTGTGTTATACCCAGTCCCTACGATCCAAAGAGTTTGATTGATGTATATTTGCACCCTATGATTGATGAGCTAAAACAGTTGTAGTATAATGGAGTTGAGACATATGACATATCAACTACGCAAAATGTTAACTTGCATGCTAACTTAATGTGGACCATTAATGATTTTCCTGCGTATGAAATGTTGTCGGGGTGGATGACTGCTGGAAAGTTCGCATGTCCTTACTGCATGGAAAATGGTAAAGCATTCACTTTAAGACATCGCCGAAAGCAGTCATGGTTTGATTGTCATCGTCAGTTCTTGCTAGTTGATCATGAGTTCATAGGATGAAGAACGCATTCCAAAAGAATACAGTTGAACATGATTTTCCACCTCCAATTTTGTTCGGTGAGGAAATTTGGGAGAGGGTTCAAAACTTCACTAAAGTTACCGAGGCCACGCCTTCTAGATTTCCTAGATATGGTGTTACTCATAAGTGGACAAACATAACATATTTTGGGAGTTGCCATATTGGAAGGATAATCTTCTCTGAAACAATCTTGATGTCATGCATATTGAGAAGAACTATTTTGACAATTTGTTCAACACAATGATGGATGATAAGAATAAGGCAAAATATAACCCGAAGCTAGACTGGACTTACAAGAATATTACATGCGACCTGAATTACATTTGGAGTCTACGAATAATGGTAAGGTGTTCAAGCCCAAGGCCAGATACACATTCACTTTGAAACAGAGACGATAGATTTGTAAATGGGTTGCAAACCTAAACATGCCCGAGGGCTATGCTTCGAACATGGGAAAATGTGCTGATATGGTTTAAGAAAAATTGACTCATATGAAAAATCATGACTGTCATATCTTCATGGAAACCTTAATCCCTATTACATTTTGTGGTTTTCCTGAAAATATCTGAACCTATCAAAGAGATAAGTTTGTTCTTCAAAGACTTATGTTATACCACATTAAGGGAAGAAAACCTATTTCAAATGAATCAGAACATTACTGTAATCAGTAATAAGATGGAAAGGATTTTTCCATGTGGTTTGTTTGATATGATGGAACACCTTCCAATTCACCTTGTACACGAGGCGCGACTTGGAAGGTCACTTTAATGCAGGTGGATATATCTATTCGAGAGGTATCAAACCTTGATTTATTCTTGTAATTTTCTTTAACGTTATCGTCTAATATGACAATGTGCAGGAATATCGGCAAGTGTAAACGATTTGTTAAACGAAAGAATAGGATTGAAGGATCCTTATGTGAAGCCTATCTTGCAAAGGAAACTGCCCATATTTATTCTTACTACTTCGACAGTCATGTGTCGTGCTAGAAATAGGTTCAATAGGCACAATGTTGTGATTGAGATTGATCCATTATATCCATCAATGTCCATATTCAATCAACCAGGCTGAAGTTCCAAAGGTCGAACAAAAGGGGGCTAAGTAGCATGGAGTACAAATCAGCTCCAAATCATGTGTTGCTAAATTGTCCGGAAGTTCAACCCTTTCTTAAGTAAGTGTTAACGTAAGATTAATTTACATGGACTACTATTTAATTTGGTTGATGCAACTAACAAAATTTTTAATGTGTCGCTCAGTGACTTCATGAGTCAATTTGGCCATGACATTGTATATTCTAGATTTGAGGCATGGTTTAAATAGTGTGTAAGTGCATCTACATACTTTCTCTTATGTGAATATACATACTTGGTCATTTGTGAATACACATAATTGGTCACTTGTGAATATACTTGCTCACTGTGATTTATTTAACACCACATGTAGGTCAATAATCCAAACAACGGTGTTAATCAATTTTGAAAGATGTATCTTGGGGACCTGCACCTACTGTTGCAACTATGTCTAAGTATTTTGTGAACGGTGTTAGCCAAATAAGAAGATCATACTTTTTCAATGCAAGTGGTTTGACCCAACACCTAGAAGAGGTACAAATGTACACTCGCAGTACAACATAATTGAGGTTAATAAAAAGAGGGAGTATGATCGCTATGATTCTTTTATAATTGCAGAAAAAGTTAGGCAAGTGTATTATGCTCCATATCCATTGCGGAGGGATAAGGCTGGTTGGTTGGTTGTAATCAAAACTAAGCATGTTGGTAGGGTGGAAGTTGAGTATATTCTAGATATTTCTTACCAAAACGATACCTCAAGTGTTAACCAAATGGTGGATGATCAGTTAGAAAATGACTTGGAGCATCCTCAATGCATATAAAAAGAAGTTGATATGGAGGAAATAGCAATCATGGAAAATGAGGACGAAGAATCACCTAATGAAAATGAAATAACTGAAGAGGAAGAATTTTCTGACGAGGAATGATACTTTGAAGACGACTAGCATGTTAGTTTTTTCAAGCGCTCTCAACTTATATAGATTTATATTCTCAATTCTAACATTTTCTTTAATTTATGCAGATGACGGGTAGGGGTCGAGGTAGGTCTAGGAAGGATAAGAGGCCTATTGATCATGATGATGGTGCTACACCCTCGCTTCTTTCCATTCCACACTTGCATCCTTCCGTTGTTGATGGCCGGCAGCAATCTTCTAGGCACACATCTTTTACACCACATCCAACTACTCATCAGACTACCTACCATTTGCCCTCCCAGCAGCATTTTTACCATTGTTGTTGTGGTTGTGATTGTTATTAGCGTTGTTGTGGTTGTTGTTGGTTAATTGTTGTTATTGTGGTTGGTGTTGGCTAATTGTTGTTGTTGTTGGTTAATTGTGGTTGAATGGCAACAATGTATAATGTCATTATAGGATGGTTATTGGTTGTAATTGGCAGGTGATGTAGCTTAAAAGCAGGTATATTCTGTCAGGTTTTACCCAGAAAACCGACCGATTTCGGTCGGAGTTCTCATATTAAAACCCAGAAATTCAGCATTTTCGACCGACTTCGGTCGGTAATTTCAATGTGAAATCTGTAGAAATTTGAAATCACCGACCGAAGTCGATCGCAAAAAGTTTATTTTATATTTATTTTTTAGTTATTCCGACCAATTTCGGTCGATCTGTTAAAATTTAAAAAGAAATGCAAAATTATCATATAACTATATTTCCGACCGAAGCCGGTCATTATTTTGAAAAATAAATAAAAAATAATTTAACTAATACCGACCGATTTCGGCCGGTATATTTATTTTTCATACAAAAGTTGTTGGTTAAAGTGGTCAACCAAAGGTTGAATTACCAACCGACTTCGGTCGGAAAATTGCGACCGTCTTCGGTCTCCACACCTTAGCAACCACTATTGTTCCGACGAATTAAAATTGGACGAAAATTGGTCGATTTTTCTATATTTACGATCGATGTCGGTCGGTTTTCGTGGACGACTTTTTGCAGTTTTCTAGTAGTGGAAGACTGGTGATATGAGCTTGCGTGCCTTACATTGAGGCCCGAATTAGAGTTTTAGTTACGGGTTTGGTAAAATCCGGTAAATTTGTGTTAATAAATTCACTTAATATGCATAAATAATTTATCCAAAAACTCAATAAGCTGTCTTTTCTAGAATCCCAGAACCCATAAATTCAAAATTTTGGTGTCAGTCAGACGGATCTTTGCTATATTTATTTTTCTTGCCAGAAAAGATACAACTGAGCTCAGTGTGATCGGAACTTATGGAAATTCTCAGCTATGGGAATCGCTATTTTGAACAGAGATTTATGTTGGTAATCTTCTTAGAATGTACAAAGAGAAATGTGGTAGCATGATCAGAATGATAATTTTGTAAACTCGTCAGTTTTACATATGGTTCAATTTATATAGTGCAATGCCAATCCCTCTGTCCAAATAAGAATGATGAAAGTGAAAACACAAAGGTCAGTATGCATCTAAATATTTGGTGTCACAGAAAATCGATTTCCTGTAATTTAGCTTTAAATTTGTTCATTTTTAGGATCTAATAAACAGAGAACGACCTCAGAATATATTGTTTTGAGGTACATATGAACAACAACAAAAAGAAATTAGACGTTATCAGTGATGCCTACGTTCCGGTTGTACCTTAATATTGTGTGAACTCGTTTTTACGGAGGTCACTATATTGGTATTTGAATCATCCAAGAAATAGGAAGAGATGAGTATATGGTTTTCAAATGCAATTTTGGCAACAAAGTAATAGGGCGAAATATATAATTTGCCGGTTGTCGGAAACTAATTTTATTTGCTAGCTAAAAAGTATATATATATATATATATATATATGTATGTATAATACACTACAAAGAACATGCATATTGTCAACTAAGAACATGCTATTATTTTTTCGAGCGGCTAAAAGTTATAATTTTTCTCAAATTAAAATATGGATATATCACACGTTAGCCAATGTCAACTAAGAGCAGTAAAACCTCAAACTAGTTGAGATTAGCTATACGAATTCTCTACTAAGTAGCAGTTATCAGGTAGATTTCACATGAACATGGCAAATCTTTGTAGGCATTCCTTCTCTTATCACTTATAACAAAGAAAAATCAGCATTGTAATCTTGCTTATCAAAGCGAAAACATCCTTCTGGACATCAGAATAACCATTCTTCCATTTACCAATAGGATAATGCAGTGTGTAAAATACTTGATGGAAAACAAGGAACCTCCATCTTTCTTCTCTTCTCTCATCTTGTCAATTAATAACGGAATATACAAGATTAGTTGGAAAAGAGGGTGAGGCAGAAAAGAAAGGAATAAATACCTCTGAACGTCGATATAAATAAGGAGATCTATTTCATAATCAGAAGGCAAAATAGGCATTATGCCCAGTTTGTACAAAACAATCGCCAGTTGCACTCTCCTATCCAGAAATATTGCAGAACGCTTACAACTGCTAAATAGATCTACCTACAAAATTGTAGACAACAGATGCCTACTTCGTTCTTCTTTTCTTCTGCTTTTTATATTGTTCGTGTAGCTTCAGAGACAATGTTGTCCGAGCCAATTCCCCTCTTAGCCTTTCATTTTCAGCTATGTCATGAAGCAGCAAGTAATGCTCAGAGAGTTTCTTTCTAACATCATTTTCATCAATTTGAGCAGTGAAATCAAGGTCAGACGCCATACTAATATGCTCTAATGAGGCATTTCCTTTTTTTCTCTTGGTACCTGAGCTTTTGGG
Source organism: Nicotiana paniculata (assembly GCA_005239505.1). Lineage (NCBI taxonomy): Eukaryota > Viridiplantae > Streptophyta > Magnoliopsida > Solanales > Solanaceae > Nicotiana > Nicotiana paniculata. Next base: position 16,157 of record MDKI01022816.1, on the reverse strand, counting down.
GTCACTCTTTACGATGAACGATTCCTGCTCCAGTGACAACTCCTTAAAAGCTTGTTGAGGAGATTTGTTGGACTGATAAACCTGGCTATCGCCAGTGCTCAACATAGAGACGTTGGATGCCATTGTAGAAACAGCTGGGTGATAATGCTTTGACAAAAGGTTCAGCTCCCAAAGCACTGAAGCAAGTGCACCACTAAGGTTTGGATCAGTTGCATAAGGCTGATATTTCTGCAGCAGAAAAGAATTGCCATAAGCATTTTCTAGTGGTTCAACTATCTACTGAATATGAATGGTACAAGTGGAAAGCTTTTCTCTTTTTCATGTTGAGTAATTTCAGTATGAAGCATATTTTTTGTGCCATGAGGGGCACACAGAAACAAATGTCAATGAACATATCCAGAGCTTCCCTAATGGAAAGTTCAGTAATACACTATTTCTTCAGAAAATACAATGAGAAGTACTTTGCATGAGAATTGCGCACTCCTGAAAAGTACCAGATATAAAGCTCTATAAAGTGTTCATACCAGAAAATGTCAACAGATCCACGCCTTACGTTTACAATGCCCTCCAGTGTCCCCTTCCCTGATCCCCCACCCGAAAGAAAGTATAGAAAAGAAGCTGGGGAACAAATTAGGGATGTCCGAAAACAGAAGGGGTATACTCTTATTTTCTTCAAGAAATATCATGTGCCTGAATGATCCGTATTCAATGAAGAGAAAGGTTAAAACCACCTTATGTAAGTAACACGTCAACACTATTACATTGTGGGTGAAGTAAGCCTAATAATCAAGATAGCACCTTTTGACCATATAGTTAATCAGAAAGAAGAATTGGTTCTCACCGCAATGACACCAGAGACAGAGCCACCTCCAGCATCATTTTCTAACAAGTTCCGGCATTTAACGTTCTTCTGAAGGAGATGCTTCACAGTCACCAAAGCTGCAATAGTTTGACAAACGAGAAGCATAAATCATAACATACAAAAGCTTAGTTAAGAACATACAGCAGTCTAGTAATGATTGGCCAAATATGCTTACCAGCCAAGGACTCTGCAGACCCAAAACATAAAGAGAATGTAGCTAAACGTTTTATGAAAGCTGCAGCCCTTTGCATGTCATGCTGTCGATCATCACAAAGCATTATCTTCAAAGCTTCAGCTAAGATCTGGCCTTTATCCCTGCTTACGAAGAGAAATGGTTAGCTTTAGAAGATGTAACCACAGACTAACAGAAATCTACAAAATCTCATTGGATTAAGAAACCCACCCACCCACCCACCCCCCAAAAAAAAACCCCACATCCTCTCCCCATCTTGTGTTCTGACAGTCTTCCTTCTTTCCACGAGGACTGAAGTGGGTTAAGAAAAAAGATTACCCGTGTCAAATAATTGAACTTTAGTTATTTGATAGGCACAGATTTACCTTCCTGGCCTATATTCAATTATCAGATTGTAAAGTTGGACAAAGAAATCCTGAAGATCTACATTCAGTGCGTCCAAGTTGTTTCTCATCACTTTGAAAGCAGCAATGCAACACTGGAGCCTTTCAGATACTGTTAGACATGCTGAACCATCCATGGAAGAATCACCAGAGTTGTTGCCACTTCCGGCAAGCTTCCTCAGATAATTCATAAGATCGGACATGAAATCTAAGTCGATGAGTTGGCAAAATTTCCCAATTCCATTAAGACAAGGAGCAAGAAGTGGATGACTTTCAGGTGCCTGAGGTGAAGAACCTGCTTCTGATCTGAGAAATAATAACAGAGAAGTTACTTTTTGAGACAGCATTAAGTGAAAACACAGTGGTCAAGTATAGTATAGACTGTACTGATGCAAGACCTAATAAAGCAAAATTTAAATATAACATCCAAGATGTTTTGGATATCCAAAACCAGTATGAGTTTCTTGTGATAACAAATTCAAACTCAATTAAGACTTCAGCAACCTGCACCATAAGCACTAATTTCTGTTAGATAAGTTTTATTTCAAATCAGTTAATGTAGTTCCACAAGCTGACATTATGTTCCAGCACTTGGAAAGATGTAAAACATCACCCAGTGAACGTCAGTAGCAATTTATTCAGGATTAGAACTCACATCATATAAATCTCTGCTAGCATGTCTTTATTCTGTTTAGTTATGATGGCTACTATTGATTGTAATTATCTAGTCATACAATAATTGTAACACTATAACTAGAGGAATTAGGAATGCTATAAATGAGGTTAGAAGTCCCATAATCAATAGGAGATAATGGGACAAGAAGTCTCATGATATATGAGAATTGTAAACAAGATAATAGAACTACATTGCAGTATAAGCTAAGACATTGTTGAATAAATAAAAGAATTTCCACTCTAATAGCGTCATCTTTTAAATGAGATAGTTCACACAATCTAACATGGTATCAGATCACGGAGAGATCCCACATTCAAGTCTCAGCACCGCCCATTATTAAAGAGTATTTCCATGTGCAAGGCCCGAGAAAAAGAATCAAGCATGCACGTGAGAGGACATTAAAACAAAATTAAATGAATAAAGTAATCCCTCAATGATAGTCTGAACCTTAAAATGAGGTGGCTCACACCTTTCAAAGGTGCAAATACACAAAAGGTGGAAGGCATTATTTCCATGCATTCTCAAACTTTATACGTCCCTCTCGAGCTTATTCTCTACATGGTATCAAAATTAAGAGAGAGTATCATAATTCTTTAGTGTTATTCACATTTCTCCTCCATAGTCTACATTCAGCTAGTCCCAAGTCTTTCAAATTTCAGTTGCCTGAGGTGTAAGTCATTAAATTCGAGTAACGTTCTCCGAGGTCTTATCTTATTTGAGACAGCAAACTTGTGTCCCTTTCATTTAGTTCATATTGATGTCTGGCACCATAGCAACGCCAATTTTGTAAGAGGAATTAGTATCTTAGTTGACAACTTTTTAACGGACTAGGTTATCGATGATGAAAATTTGTCATAAATTATTTTTCATACTCCAAAACTTGTTGAGGTACACAATCAATACAGAGCATCTAACAAATCTCGTAGTACCAATGCCCATGAATACTTCGCCATCCCCACTGAGCTTGGTTTAATAGATCCAGACATTGTCTGACATTTGTTTGATTTGTAACGAGGCTCATTATTCCGCATTCTATGACACAAACCTAACCTGTGTACTTATCTTGCGGCCCATGTTGTTATCATACTTATCACGGTGATGACTATTTTTTTCTTTTTTTTGGATAAGGTAAAGTGTGATGAATCTTAACAGCATGGCAGATTGAAACAATATTTTACTTATTTTAAACCAACGATTTCTGCAAAATTGATACATTTCCTTTGAACCAGGGTGGTTAGTTTACTCATGGCCTTGCATTTAATAAGGGAAATAAGCTCTAGACATTCTCAAGGAGACAAAGATGTTGACTCTAAGTTGGTCGTTACTCTAATGGATCCACATGTTATCTCTAAAAGTACAGGGAGACCTGATCCTAGCATAGAAGACTAATGGTTAATTTAAGTTTTGATCAGCAATCCAAACATCTGACTTGCTTTTCATCGATTCTTGGATTCACAAGTGCAAGTCATTCCCACGTCAAAGTATACTGATGTTGAACGGCCCAGTTGTCCTTTAGATAGCATTCAACCTCTAAGTACAGTGTTTAATTTGGACAAATCTTCATTCTAAGGAATACAAGAAACATAATGTTGTGGTACGGCCATACTGAAGTAAAATATATCTTCGTTGGAACTTGCTGCTAGATTGGCTAAAATAGTAGCTTACTGAATTGTTGTTGCCTAAATTGACACATGTAGTTGATATATGTCAATCTTGCATATTGACTATAATTTAGTCTTTGAAAGAGTATGGAAATTGATCGCCACTTTGTACATAGCATCTGAAGATACAGTTCCAACTTTTGTTGGCGATTCAACTAGGATAGTTTTTTTGTCAGATCACTTGAAGGACCTAGAATATTGCATATGAGTAGCTTGAAGCATAAGATTTGCAAGCTCCACCACAAGGCGGCAGTGATGATTGTAATAACTTTTTTTGGTAAATAATAATGTACATGCTCATTGTAATAATGTAATAATATAACTACATATTTATCGTAATCCCTAAGTTAGAATTATTAGGAACCCATATCCAATAATTAAGGAATTAAAAATGGTGGCCCGTTTTCAATGGGATTAAGAGTTAACTACATAGTTATTGTAATCCCTAAGTTAGAATGCTAAGAAGCATATCCAATAATTAAGTAATTAGAAATGATGGCACAATTTCAATGTGATTAAGAGTCCCACAATCAACGGGTCTAGAAATTATTGTAAATACAAATACACAATGGTCAAGAAACATTAGTCTCATGCAATAACTCTTTCTTTCTTCTAACTTTTCCTATGCAGTTGCAATATTTGAATGTTTCATTCCATCATGGCTATCAACAATATGCAGGTCCCACTGAACTCGAACTTCAATTCAATGTTAATACCTTAACCAGAAATCACCACATTTGTATGAAGGAAAAAGGAAATTATGATTTCATACCATTAATTACATAATAGTTGAGGAAAAATTTAAAAGATGGTAATTACTACTTCTAGATTTGAAGGCTAAGCTGGCAAAAAGTTACTTGCAGAATATAATTCTTATTCACATATTTTAGTTACGAGCTAAATCTACATAAGTTGTGCAAAAACGCATAAATTTTGTAGTAAACCTAATAGATTTGTGGTAAATTTGCAATTCAACAATTTAAACATTGATGGCGCATCAAATGCAACACATTTTGATTATAAATTCTAAACTCCAACGTTTTCTACTTCAACACAACATAACTTGTGAAAAGCAGTCTTAAACTTACAAATGTTTTCTTAACATTTCATGAATGCTGAAGCATCTATTTTATCTCCCAGCCTAATTTAGTCACTCAGACCTTTTTGTGCTTCAAAATAGTCATTTACATAAATTCCCGAGTTATCCATTAACCTTGTAAAGTGGAAGATTATGCTGGTTCATAATTTCAGTTGTAAAAACACTTTCTAATCTTTGACAAAACTTCTAAACGTTTCCTCGAGTAGCCAAACACAATTCATGGCATCCATAACACAACCAAGGGCGTCGACATGTTTCTTAATTCCTAAGGCATCCATAACACAATCAAGGGCATCGACATGTTTCTTAATTCCTAAAGATGTCAACCTTAACTACTTGCTACAAACTTCCATAGCTTTCCCTTGACCCCAGGACACTAGTCTAGTGGTAATAGTGCAGCACGTGATGTGTGGGTTAGGCACGCGTCACCAGTCCGCATTCTGATGCAAACAAAAGTCTGGTATTTAAGTTGAGAAGGATAGAGTCGCAGGCCATTATCCACCAAATTCTGCACCATGCACCACTGTGCCTCGGGGATTTCTCGGTTATCAAAAAAAAAATTCTGTAGCTTTCCCCTTTTCCCCCCATCATGGATATAGATAGATCATAGTCTTTGTTTTCATTTAACCTCAAGATACAATACACAGACAACTAAAGGAAATATCACAATCATATGAAGAATTTGCAAAATAATAGAAAATGCATTACTATCTGAGAACACAAAGGGAAACCATATATGCTAGAAACATATCAATATCAGTAACCAAAATAAATTTGAAATCAGAACAACACAAATGCATCCGTGAAAGCATAATAATGGCTTGGGGCTCGTGAACTATTCTTGATAGAAAGAAAAGCAGAATGGCAGATATATTCATATAACAAATAAAGATTCTAATACAGAATCATTTCCAATTTCAGATGGATTAGTAAAATTTCAAAAAGTTGGAGACTGAATCCTCCAAAAAACTACCAGGATCTGTCTTCTTCTTTATTTTCTTTTATGAGTAAATCAATTAAAATTAGAAAGAAAATGGAAGGTGGTCTTCTTTCTTCCTCCTATTCATCTTCTTCAGATTTCTCTTCTTGTTTCACAAATTGACCTTTACTGCAAATTTGATTCGTCCTCTTCTTTGTATACCATTAATGGCTAGTTATAGTTTTGCATAGAGAAAGGACATGAATGACTGGTTTGACAATCATGTGTTCTTTTCTCCTAGGATTTCATTTGTCTTTCTTCTTTTTTTATATAAAAGCTAGATAGCTCCCTGTAAAGGATCATGTTTTTGTGTGAGATTCTCCACTTTCTTATACACCTTGCATGAGGGGATTTCTCATTAAATCAATAAAATTACCAACTTCATCAAAAGAATAATAAACGCCAGATAGCACTTAAAAAAAGGTGGACTCGTGGTGATTTCTCACAGAGGAACTAGTTATATGATGTGGTTCAAGTTCAAATCTGGTGGGTTCATGGTAAGTGAATTCATTATTTGACATGCTCCATTTATATCATCAGTAAAATGAACATACCGAGGCCTTAATGCATGCTTTAGGACACGAAAGAACGTCTGAAAGACAGCTGATAATACATCAGACTGCATCCTTCTCCTTTCAGTGACATCGGTAGTTAATGAAGCAGCCTTCAATTCTGCAGTGACCTGTAAAACATGAAGATGTGCAAATGAGGTTATAGTTAACAAGCCAAAAAACAGATTATGTTGGCAAAATAATACCTCTTCTCGTGTCTTTGACATCATCTCTTTCCGTGCTTTCTTTTTCTCGTTGGCAGCTGATTCTTTCAGCTCCTTAAGGTTCTTTCTTTTAGAATTTTTGCTTTTAAATTTATTATCAGCATCTCGAGTTTCACGCTTCCCAAGATCCTCATCAAATGTCAGAGACATAAACACCTGAGCATCACAAAATCATGTCATAAGATAATAAGTTTTCCCAGTGCTAAATCAAAAACTATATCGTTAAGGTTAAATGCCAACTAAAATTAAGCAAGACTTCCAGATGCTTGAATGAACATTGTTGAGAGTATTACTGCCATAAGTTGACTAGCAACATTTTGAAAGATCACCATTATCTTTCCAAATGTTTGACACAGTCATCACATCGACATTGAAATATTCGTCCTTTTTGGCCCAATACCAGGATATGTGCTTCAAATTCAAGATCACATCATAAACAATCTACGGAAAAAGCCTAGAGTCTATGTATTGGAATTAAAGTTGCAGACCTCAATGGAATCAGGATGTAGTTGACAATCATGATCTTTAACAAGGTCTGCGATCATTTGAACAGCCTCCACAGTTGCCTCACCACCATGCTTCCCCTCATTGGTGAATAGTGACTTAACAGTAGAACAGCAAAGTTTCCTGTCAACAAGCAGTAGATTGACAAACTTGAGAGAGCATAATTGCTAATTGAAAGAAAAAATCATCATAACCTGGAGGCCCAATTCTATTATTTGAATATTCTGTTCACAATTAGCACGCATGTGTGAAGAGAGAGGACTAGTCTACAATCTACATAACAACGCAACACGTCTAAAAACTTTGAAGTGCATAGTTTTGGTGTTTGCTTTTCCTCGAGGAAGGAGGCTTTTGAATTTTTGAAGCACTGAACTGTATAGTAAATTTCCAAGTTTTTGCCAATAGAAGCAATTTAGTAGATCTTTAAACCACATATTAACATTCAAGTTTTGGATAAGGCAAAAAGCAATATAAGACAAATATCCATACCACATTACAGATGATATAAATAGCAATACAAGCTGAACTTCCTCGTCAAAGAAGTTATACAGCAAAAGCCGAAGTCAATGAATCCTGCCCATAAAGTGCAGTGTCTTAAATCCTCATCTGAAACAGCTCACATCTATGTTGCTCGGACTGTCCGAAAATGTCGCCAGGTGTGTCGGATCCTCCAAAAGTAGTGCATTTTTTAAGGATGCGACACGGGTGCGGCAGCATTTCAGAGAGTTCGCGCAACATAGGCACACATCATAACTACTCGTATGCTAATTTTTTCACTCCTTTCGGACACCTAATATTCTCATACATGGTTTGCAAAATACAAATGTATATCATAATTGCTCCTGCCTTGGACTGCTTACAGCTCAATTACAGCTCCTATCAGTTTAGGTATCCCAAATTCGAACTCTCAATCAATTTAAGTGCCTTACTTCCTTTTAAGTTTGTCCAAAAGACTTCTTCCAAGTGGAAACTTCTTCTTCTACTATCAAATCTTTAAAGTTAATTTTAGCAAAAAGGGGGACGGGGATTCAATATAATAGAAGTAAAAGGTCAGCACCATAATTTAAAATTAAGCATCTCAACTATTCCTTATATCCATGCCTAGTCAAACTACATCACTTAAAATGGGAAAATAGATTAGACATGATTGAATTGAAAGCACTAAAGCAAACAACGCTACTGGTTGATTAACTAGTGAGAAGCCCTTGAAATCCCCAAACACTTTTGCAGAAGCCCCCTTTCGAACATTCTATCACTTCAAATCCTTAAATGATTCAACAAATAGTTTAAATATAGCTTAGGTCTACAAAAAGGTGCATTGCTATGTTTGCCCCCAAGGCATTGATTTAGTGGTAAGAGCACAGTACATGACGTGTGGGTTAGGCGCATGTTACGGGTTCGAACACTGCCCTAGACAAAAGCCCTGGTATTTAAGTGGAGAAGGGTAGAGGGGAGGGCCCATTACCCACTGTTGAACCGTGGGTTACTGGCCCGCAGAGATTTCTCGGTTATCAAAAAACAATGCATTTCAGTGGGTCTCTCAATCCTCCAACTAACCAAATTGAGACCTGATTTTTAGGTTTACTCTCCAAAACCTCATTGCATGTTAAAGCTACACATTTTATTCAGCCTCACTCTTAAGCACTTAAATACCAGGCCTTCCATGAAACCAGTGCTTGTAGTTGTAGATTATTTTAAAGCTTAATTTTGCTGCAATGACATCAGAACAGAAACCAAATATGTAGATGCTTGTCTTGCATCATCTATAATTCCAAAGCAAGTCGATGAAGAAAGTTCACATTAGACTCATTGTGAGAACTGCAGATTTCCCGCCACTAGAACAGGATTATAGGACAACTAGGGCAACAAATGATATAAGAAGATGGAAGTTTCATCCTTCAACCAGCTCCAAATAAAGGGAAGTGGAAAAGCTGAAGGAACCGAAAGAGCAGTAAGCATAATTACCTCGATACATCATCCTCAGAGCTTATGTTTCTTATGACAGCAGCTAACAAACTTTCTCGGAAATTGAAGTGTGGAACTGCCTCGAGTAAAGTACAGATGCAGCGAACTGCGACACGTTTGTATACAGCCTGCTTTTCTACAGCTATCAGCTTCTGTATATAAGCCTGTCAATGCACAAACAGGAAATGGAGTAATCAGCAAAAATATCTGACATAGAATATTGTCAAATGTGTGAAAACTAGAATTATACTTGATTCTGCAATCCAACAAACATGAATAACATTTCTAAGGATGCAAAGTTAAGTTTCTAAAACCTTTTAAAAATAAGAAGGAAAAAAGGGGAAAAAATAATAAGAATCCACATTCTATGTTACTTCAAATTTTGTATTCTTCATATCAGCTACTTATCTTGCTGTTACGAGATACATCAAGAAGTTCTTTTGAGAAAAGGTACATTCATCCATAATAACTTAGATTATACCCATTTAATTGACCTCCTTTTCAAAGTCACAGATTCTTAATTTTTTACTTCTCTTTATTTTATAGAAGTCTTCAGTACATGAAAATACTTAACATAGCAGGTAGGTCTAGCTAGCCCCTGCACTCATCGAACCTATTTACTTATTTTCAAATGATGGATTTACTTTAATTCTTTGTATTTAATATCCCACAGCTAACAAAATTTATACAATGCCTGGATAAAGAATAATCTGTCTAGTGTTTATTCAATTAAGTAATGATAAATTGAAATATGTAATATAATTGCTATGCAATGAGAATTCAACAATTCAACCCAACATCTGGAGGAATACATTAAGTATAACTGCAGTCCTAGCCTGTTTATCTGCATAAAGTGCCTCTTGAATGCTATCATGTAACTCCAGAAACAATAATAACTCGAACATATTCCTGTTTTATTCCAAACAAAATACAATTTTGATTCATATTTTCCTATCCACAAAGCAAAAGGTCAAAAAGTCTGTTAACAAAGTGCACCAAAATAAAGGTGGCACAATAATTTGCAAGCAACAAAATGGAACAAAACTTAGTGGTAAACCATGTCATGATAGTATGCGCTAGCAGCTATATTGAATTCATATGTAAAATTAATTATTATTGAGATGTTGATCCACAAATCAACCTTATATGCAGATAAGAGGGTAGATTCATAGAACCGCATTTTCTTAATAGCCTTTGAAACTTTCATCTCCTGCTCCTTTTCAGTTGGCAGCCGGATGCGATACCTGAAGCCCATATTGAAAATAAAAGTTAATTATTTACATAGCAAAGTTAATAATTAAAAAACTAGGAGAAGCAAAATATAAACAGCCAATGAACTGTTGCAAACTTCTCACCCAGGAATGATATCTCTGAAAACAGCCAACAAAGACTTAAGGGCAAGTACCACTATATCACGATCACCATCTTTAGAAATCTCCAGCATCTCCTTGAGTGATTTGATGTTTAATTCAGGATCTGTAAGCAGTGCAGTTCCCAGCTCAGCTAGTCTAAACTTCTTTTTTTCATTGTCCTCTTCTGCTGTCATATCTTTTCTCACCTCGTCCTAACACCACGGACGTATAAATCAATATACTTGTATCCAAATTTAAATGTCCTCTTTTGTTTGACTATAGTTATACAAATTTAAGCAACCAGTATACAGTAATAACAATGTTAATCCCAGAATCCGAAGTAAACATCACTAAAATATACTTCAACAAGGCCACAGAATGACAAATTCAATTGCAAAGTTACTTTTCAGTTAACCAACCATAGAAAAGATTTATCGGCATTCAGTTTTCTATTTTTGTTGTAGTAAGAGAACTAAGAGAGTTGAAGAGAGAAATAAGAAGAAGATGTGATTCATAAGGAGCAGAGAAACAAAAGTAGTAGAAGAGGAGGTTGCTACAAGCTCGAACAATGAAGACAGCAGCAGAAAAAAGAACAATGAAGTGTATATGACGAGAAGTCCTAGTACTTAATAGGAAAGAGCCCTGTGTTTCCTCTTTATCTTTTGAAATTAGATTCAAAGAATCAACCACTTCTTGCAGGTTCACTTTGCAGCTTACCGTCTAAAACATATAGCTTCTTCCATGAGGCAATAACCCGTCGCTTCGCATCGCTTAATGGGATAAAACCTCGCCTTGCATTGCTACATTGCTTAACGATGACTTTTAATAGTACTGGTTAATTTATTGGAGGACTAATATAAGAATGAGCTCATAGAACTTTGTTGATGCTATATATTGAAAGAGTATTGGAAGTACGTTTGGAACAGCCAAAGACAATTGGTCATTCTGACTTTTGGGTCCGGGGAGTATTATTTTTCCAGAATAATCTGACAAGGAAATGCCTAGCATAAATCACGCCACAACACTTCTTACAAAGATCAGACCGATCCAAGTGCTTTAAGATTCCTCCTCCACCAAAAATTAGGAAAACATGAAGCACTGAAGCAGGTAGTAACTCCACCATTAACAGTATAGAGGCGGTGCGACAAGGGGAACCTGCATGAACTTGTGTCAATTCCCCCTCTTTGCACTGTCATCTCCAATTCAGATATAATTTAGGATATAGTCCTAGCACTACAGCGTATCTTTTTGGATATCTAATGCTGCAGATAATGCACATACCAAGACTTCAGCTTGAGGTATTTTCTCAATTTCCTCTACTTCGGCCCCCTCTTTTGCCTGCTTCTTTGCCTCTTTCCTCATTTTCTTCAATTTTGCCCGCTTCTCTGCTTTAGTCAACCTCACCACACTTGCATCAGTACCCCCATCTTTGTTAGCATTAGCTTCATCTTTATCTTCGCTTTCAGATTTTTGTGTAGCCTTTGGCACTGTACAATATGAAAATTAAAACCCAATTAACGGTTAGCATAGATACAAATACCAGGTGATGATGAATGAACAAGAGGTTTCAGTACCTGTCCGGTAATAAAGTTTTCCATCCAATGTTTTCACAGGAAGAGCATCCACAGGATCAACCTCTAGCCCCTGTTCCTCTGCTTCTTTATCAAGTGACCTCTTCCTTATTCGTTTTTCATACAGAGACTCGAGATCATCTTCTTTCACATCAGCAACACGAGTAACATGCCTTTCCAATTAAAATAATAATATCAGTTATAAGAGGAGAAGACATCAATTTAGAAAGTTAATAGACTTGCACAAGAGGGCAAAAGGAAATACGAAACTAACAAAAAGAGGTTCCATCTAAAATGTACCCCAAAGTTGTATCAGGTGTCCAAATACGAAGGGGGTACTTAGAGATCTAACAAAAAACATAAAAGTTCCTTGATATTTTTTAAGAGACAGAATATTATTTGAGAAAAAAGAAGAAATGACTGATGTTGTTGTTATCTGATTCATCAAAAGAGAAATTCTGAACCTGAAGGATAACCACATTTAAGCAGACAGAAACTGAAAAAAACAAGGACACATCACTATCACGATTTTTAAGAAACATAATGAAAGTGACCATAACTACAGGAGTATCTGGAAGAATTGCTCAACTATCCAGGATACTGTGAGAAGATTACAATTTGCAAGAACTTAAGAAAATTCCAAGCTTTGGTGAACTTCTCAAATTGTTCAACTATGGCCATTGACAAGTTACCCAACTAGGATAAGGCATTAAAATAGCCTAATTCAGCTCTGGAAGATTTTAGAAAGCTGCTCCAACTAACTGACTTCTGAACAAAGTGCCAATCTCTGGAAGCTAAAGTTAATTTTGCCACCACTTCAAACTTGATTTTCAATATTCGAACAAAAAAAGTCTCCTGTGAGCCAAACATCATATGAGGCATAGATAGTTGAAGCTCTAGTGTACTCCATATAGCACATTAACATGTGGAAATGTCAAATGAAACACAGCTATACACAGTACAATGCATAAGTTTCCTTTCCCTTCAAGGCATTTTAAATTCGTCCTTCCATGACTTCTCTTCTTCCTTACGAAAGTTGACATTTAATCATAAGTGACCTTAGGGGAAAAACCACTTTGTCAAAGAGAACTAATACCAGATTTAATTTTAAATATTAGTCACCCGCATATAAGTAATTAAAACAGTATATTTCCCTTTGCAAGAGCTCATCGGATATGTAAACCTTTGAGGGAACATTATCCTAGAAAAAACAACAGCTTTATACCACATTCATATCATAACCAAACTTAAACTCATTTATGCATCAATTTCCAGACAAATAAGTCAAAATTAACACATTAAACCATACCAAGATTGCAATATATAAGTTCTTACTTTTCACAGGAAAAATGAGTGCTCAACGATTCCATTATGTGCATTAATTCCAGAAAAAAGGTGATTAATAAACGCATATACAAGTCAATAATTGCTTACTTATTAATTGACTTAGTATCCAGATTGGACAAGAAGCCAGTATATTCTCGATTTTCGGCAACGAAACGCACGTCCTCATCTGATACTTCAACTGCCTCATCAGGAATTTCAGGTGGCAGCTCCGGCGGTAGCACAATCTTTTGCTTTTTCTTACCCATTACTAATGGTCTCTGAGAGAGAAAAAATATATATTAATATACAACTTATGAGCCACGAATTAGAGGCAGACTTGGGATAATTATGCAGAGAGGAAGAAGAACATACGCTTTACTTTGATTTCTTTATTATTAAAGAGAGAAAGAGCAGAGCATGGTACAGAAAGAGAATGGGGAGGAGGGAAGCGGCTGAGCGGGGGGGGAATTAATTTGAGGGCTCAATCTGAATTGGATTGGACACAGGTTTGGTTTTGGGTCTAGTGTATATTTCTGGAGAAATTAAAAAATAGCCACATTTACAAATGGTCATTCAAAAATAGTCACACTTTCAAAATTAATCAAAATTTAGTCATTTTTCATGTAAAAATAAATCTGAATAAAGATACTGTTCAAAATCCGGAAAATACTCCAGTATAACATACTGGAGTTCCAGCATAAGTATACTGGAACTCAAGCATAATATAATGAAGTTCCAACATAAGTATACTAGAACTTCAGCATAATATATTGGAGTTCCAGCAAAGTAAACCGGTCCAGTATAATATGCTGGAAGTTCATACACAGGTGCTCGAACTCCAGTATATTATGCTGGATCGATCTCTGTTGCAGCAAAATATTGACTATTTTTCAATGACTTGGCAAATACTGATTATTTTTAAATGACCAGTCCAAAAACTGGCTAGCCCGTACTATTTTTACGTTTATTTAGGCCCAGTTAAAAGGAATGTGGGCTTTCACATATGGTTCATGCATTCAAATAGTAGACTTCAAAATGTTTTATCATATATATATACTAGATGAGGAAAGGCTCGTGTACAGGCCCAATATTATAATCTTAAAATTATTGTTTGTCGGGGCACAATTATTTTTTTGATAAATAAATTGATCCTTGTTATTATTCAATCACTGATAGAGAATGATACCGGGGATCACAATTTATAATTAGTTTATTTTAATAATTTACTTAAAATTAAACTATAAATTATAATTTATTTAAGTTGTTCCAATTAACATAAAAAGACTATGTGCTATAATACTCATTTTTAACATCCATATCAAACATAGACATCAAATTGAAATTTTGATTCCAAAGGTATATTTTCCTATTTGAATATTTTACAAGAGAATACATTAAAGCTACAAGTGTCATCTAATACATCCAAATTGGTTTCACCGGAGTTTCAACAGTGTGAACAATAAGCTACTTGATGAAAGTTAACACGAACAACATCATTCTTTACAATACGATAAAGGATGGGAAAAATTTTACTATTGATTTTACTTCATGTCTTGTATACAACGAAATCAAGAGAAATTTTTAGTACAGTAAATAAAGAGAACTTCCAAGGAAACTCGTACCCCTAAAGAGGTAATTTATTATTTCAAACAAAGAGAACCAAAGGATTAAACAAATATTAACATAATATAAAATGGTAGTAATTCAATATAGTAGTTCAAATTATATTTTATTATAACTCGTTTAAAATGATATTAACTGCTGATAAAATATTAAACATTTGATAGAAGTCTATATAAATTATTATAGGGATTTTAATTTTTTTCTTAATTAAGGAGATAGGAGAAATATTTTTATTTTTCTATAGATTTATCATATGTAAAATTTCATAATGAAACAATATAAAAATTATAAAAATTAAGGAGATAGGAGAAATATTTTTATTTTTCTATAGATTTATCATATGTAAATTTTCATAATGAAACAATATAAAAATTATAAAAAATAATGTTTAGATAATTTATTGATAGTTGAGAACTTATGATGGAAGAATGAGTTCAAACCATGTAGATTAAATTTTCACATTACAACAACAAACCCAGTTTAATCCCAACATGTGGGGTCTGGGGAGGGTAGTCTGTACGCATACCTTACCCCTACCTAATACATGTAAATTTTCACATAATTAAGCATATAAGAGATAGCCCCCTAATACAGTATGAACAAAGAATCACTTAACTTAATTTTTGAGATTAATAAACTTTACTTTTTAAAATTACTTTTGAATATGAATTTTTCTAGTTTGAAATCATCTTCAAATAGTATGGATAGATAAAAACCTTTTAATTTTAATTTTTAAATTGCTTTAAAACAGTATGGATAAATACGAAAACTTGTAAATATTTTTCAATATCTCTTTTTGTTGGCACTATTATTTAAAAATTAAGTTTACTTTCTCTGTGAAAACTTTTAGTTGATAAAGCCAAAATTAATAATTTTACCAAATGAGAAAAATGGACATTCCAAATGATTATTTGCATGCAGTACTCTCTACAAAAGTATCTATTCAACATGGAGTAACATTTAACGGAGTGTCGTGGTTATGGAAAAGTGGGTCCCACGTATATCAATGATAATTTGCATTTAAGAATTACAAACAATGTAGGAGTTTTTTTAGAAATGACATATATGCCCTTGGTCAACCATCTTTTCATTTCTATAATTAATAACCAATCTAGGAATACCACTTTCTTGCTCAGCTGCTTTATTAACATAAAAAGCAGTGCAAGACCAAGATGACTTTGAAGGTTT
>MDKI01276969.1:0-23566 GCA_005239505.1 Nicotiana paniculata | reverse complement strand
TCGGGCACAAAGAGGTTCCCAACTTAGGACACGCTTTCATTTCCGCATTATGTGTTTAAATACCGCAATACTCTTTCCATGATCCTCACTGAATTGGTTACCTTTTGTTTTTATTTTTTCTTACTCCCCTCCCTAAAGGTTAGTTCGTGCATTCTGGCATCATCAGCCTATCGCACCAGATCCAAGGGTCCTCCACCTACTCCTACTCCTAGTCCTCCCAAGGGCAAAGACAAAGGCAAAAGTAAGATGGAAGAGTCCAGTGGCACCAGAAAGGAGAATATGATTGAACGGGCAGAGGCCACTGATGGCCGAGGTATTCAGGTCCTGCATGAAAACATGTCACCACTTGAACAGAAATTGCTGAAGTTTCATGAAGAACTCGATCAAGTCCGGAATCTGGCCAATTTGTCATTTTCCCTCAACGTCCCCGACGTCAACCTTCCAAATGCTCAAAACCTCGCACCTCCACAAAATATCCCAAGACAGCAAAATCATCCCGCACCTCACCATCACACCACTCCCCCAAAGAACCAAACTCTCCCGACGTAGTGCAATGCTTGCCACACTTCAAATAACACTCCACTACTCATCCCAAAACCTCAAAACCCCACAAAAGACCATTTTCATACCTATAACAATCCCATCTATGTGGAAACCATGACCTACTCCACTCCACCTATCCCACAGGCGTCCGAGTCTAACGAAAAGGATTTACTTATCAGGAACCTGGCCGAGGAGCTTAGGAAACTGACCAGCCGAGTCGAGGGTGTTGAAGGAACCAAGGGAATTGAAGGGTTAAATTATGAGGACCTTTGTATCCAACCTGATGTCGAACTGCCCGAGGGGTACAAACCTCTAAATTTTGAAATGTTTGACGGTACTGGTGATCCGAGAGTCCATCTGAGGACCTATTGCGACAAGTTGGTTGGCGTGGGAAAGGATGAAAGAATCCGCATGAAGCTGTTCATGAGGAGTTTGAAGGGAGACGCACTGTCTTGGTACATAATCCAAGACCCCAAGAAATGGCCAAACTGGGTAAGCATGGCGTCTGATTTTATGGACAGGTTTAAATTCAACACAGAGAACGTACCGGATGTGTTCTACATTCAAAATTTGAAGAAGAAACCTACAGAAACCTTTCCCGAGTATGCTACTCGCTGGAGGTCCGAAGCCGCTAAAGTCAGACCTGCTCTAGAGGAAGAACAGATGAACAAGTTCTTTGTCCAGGCTCAGGACCCGCAGTATTATGAACGGTTAATGATGGTTGAGGGCCACAAGTTCTCTGACATCATCAAATTGAGTGAGCGGATTGAAAAATGTATTAAAAGCGGTATGGTTACAAATTTTGAAGCCTAGCAAGTCACTAACAAGGCTCTACAGTCTGGTGATGTGTCTAAGAAGAGAGACGTGGGAGTCATAATGGTTGCACAATGAGCCAAGTCCCCACTCAAATACCAAACCTATACGACACCTCCACTCACATACAATCCAACCCCGAATTACCAAGAACCCTAACCAAATTACCAATCTCCACCACCTCCCTACCAAGCTCCACCGCCCACATATCAACCTGCTTCCCCCAAATATCCAACACCCGCTCCTGTCTACCAAACTTATAATTCCCAACCATCCTATTACCAATCACCCCCTGAACGCCAAAACATCCCTAGACCTCGCCCCAATTTTGATTTTCTCCCTCCAAAGCAATACACCGCCATAGCCGAGCCTATTGACCAGCTGTATAAGAAGCTCAAAGTTGCTGGTTATGTCACACTTATCCCTGCTGCCACCCCTGAGAACCCTTCTCAATGGGTTAACCAAAACAAATCATGTGCATACCATTCTGGCATGAAAGAACACACCATCGAAGAATGCCGCTCTCTAAAGGACAAAATACAGGCTCTCATTGACAACAAGATTATTGTGGCAAAAGACCCCGCTCCAAACATCCGCAACAATCCTCTGCCAGACCATAAGGGTAGAGGTATCCATATGATTGAAATAGAAGATGATTGGGATACCGAGGGGTCAATCGGGTTGATCGCAGAAGGCGATGACCCAAAGAAACCCGCAGTCACTCTCAAACCGCTCATAGTCCAGATTCAGCCATCTGAGGCTGCTGAGGTGAATATGTCTACCATTTGAGTTTGAAGTAGCGCCACCTACAAAGTCACCAGTGCCAATTGAAGTTGAGTTTGTATCTCCAGCAAATGCACCAGCATCATTCGAGGTCACAGTCTTGCCACCCTGAACACACATCCTGTTTGAAGTAAAGATAGCTGCACCAATTCTGGTGGCACTGTCAACCACGCCACCCTTCTATTCAAACGATATCTCTTGGGACTACATAGCCGAGTCGAGAAGGAAAGGCAAGTACAAGTCTGAGGAAGCAGTCGTAGCACAGGGTATGACAAGAATTGGTAGAGTCTACACCTCTGAGCATCTGGCCAAGTCAAGCAAGCAGGCTGCCAACCGGCCTCCCCTTATCGAAACAGGTCCCTATGACCTTTGGAGAAAGGTGCAGGCTAAGGAGTACTCAGTCATCGACCAACTGAACAAGACACCGGCACAGTTATCCATCCTCTCTCTGTTGCAGAATTTCGAAACACACAGAAATGCTTTGTTGAAAGTGTTGAGTGGAGCATATGTGCCAAACAACATCACTAGTGGGGAAATGGCCAATATGGTAGGCCATGTACTAGAAAGTTATAAAATCACTTTTCAGGAGGACGAGCTACCACCTGAAGGATTGGGGCATAACAAAGCGTTGCACATCACCGTGCAATGCGAAGATCATTTCATCACAAGAATCTTGATCGATGGAGGTTCCAGTCTTAAAATATGTCTGTTGATAATACTCAAGAAATTGGGTAAAGAGCTACATGAGATAAGGGATGGGCAATCAATGTGAAAGCCTTCGACAGTTCTCAGAGGTCCACCATGGGGAATATCAGTCTATGTCTGCAGATGGGACCGACTTGGTTCGAAGTGGATTTCTAGGTGATAGATGTGCCAGCATCCTACAACCTGTTGTTGGGACGACCCTGGATTCATGCCGTTGGGGCCAAAGCATCAACGCTACATCA
Organism: Nicotiana paniculata; assembly: GCA_005239505.1. Classification (NCBI taxonomy): domain Eukaryota; kingdom Viridiplantae; phylum Streptophyta; class Magnoliopsida; order Solanales; family Solanaceae; genus Nicotiana; species Nicotiana paniculata. Next base: position 20,480 of record MDKI01276969.1, on the reverse strand, counting down.
GGCGGTAAAATTTGAGTGGAACCACCAAGAGGTGATTATTCATGGTGACGGTAGCAACCCCATTTATAGTCGTCAAACTATTCCGGTGATTGACGGAAAAAGGAAGATATGCGGAGGAACTTACCACCACATTGAACGGGTCAATGCTATTGACAATGACAAGTGGTGGGACAACAAGATTGAGAGCATCCTGAACTGGAGAGGATACGAGCCAGGCAAAGGGGTCGGTAAGATCCTTCAAGGGATCACGAAGCCCATAAAGCTCAAGGAACGTGGCACCACTTTCAGTCTGGGATATAAGTACACTTGGCAAAAATTCGGTCGCCACCTTGGCGCGGTCCCTATTACCCTTTCGAGCAGCCGATACCTCATCTTGAGTAGATTTTCAAGCAGGCCGACACTATTTACGATTCAGACGAGGAAGAAGCACTTGCAGCAATGAGGAGTTTGTTCCTAGAGGACGAGAATATGGATTGCCATGTTGTTCTCGAGGAGGAGGGGGAGGAAGGCCCTTCCATACAGACTGTAATCAAGGGGACATATCTCAAGAACTGTTCTATCAAGACGACCAAAGCCCGACGAGCATCGAGGTAGCAAGGCTAATACAAGCATTATTTACTGTTTTATTTACTAACTGATTTTCCTTTTCCTGCATTTTTCAATTTCTCCAATAAAGATCTTCAATGTTCAAAACAGTTATTCAATCTATCAAATCATCTTCTAAATTTCTCTTATGAATCTGATATTTATTGCTATTGTACTTTATTTATACAGCATTACTATTACTTGTCTTGATGAACCGATGACTGTGACATGCAACAAGATAACGCAGCGAACGGACATTGATTCAGATGAAGACGACATACCTGACGAGATTGTCAAAGAAGTTGAGAAATTTGAGAACAACCTAAGTCCAACCTGGATGAGACTGAAGTTATCAACTTGGGGGATTCAGAAAACGTCAAGGAGACTCGCATCAGTATTCATTTGTCACAATCAGAAAAGAAAGAATACACAGAGTTTCTAAGAGAGTATGAGGACATATTTGCATGGTCGTATGACAACATGATTGGTCTAAGTACGTCTATTGTGGCCCACAAACTGCCAACCAATCCAATGTGTCCACCAGTGAAGCAAAATCTCAGAAAGTTCAAACCCGACATGAGTTTGAAAATCAAAGAAGAAGTTACCAAGCAGATCAACGCCAAAGTTCTCTGGGTAGTTGAGTACCCGACATGGTTAGCCAACATTGTACTTGTGCCAAAAAAGGACGGGAAGTTCAGAGTCTGCGTCGACTACCGGGATCTCAATCGGGCCAGTCCGAAAGACGACTTCCCCTTGCCAAATATACACATTCTGATTGATAACTGCTCCAAGCATGAATTGCAGTCCTTCGTGGATTGCTTCGCTGGTTACCACCAAACTTGGATGGATGAGGAAGATGCTGAGAAAACGGCGTTCATTACGCCGTGAGGAGTGTATTGTTATAAGATGATGCCATTCGGCCTAAAGAATGCAGGGGCCACCTACATGAGGGCCATGACCACCATATTCCATGACATGATTCATAAGGAGATCGAGGTGTACGTGGATGATGTCATTATCAAATCAAAGAAAGTTGCTGATCACATGGAGAATTTGGGGAAGTTCTTCAATAGATTGCGAAAATACAATCTGAAACTAAACCCCACGAAATGTGCATTCGCGGTTCCTGATGGGAAGTTACTGGGATTTATTGTAAGCCGCTGGGGAATAGAATTGGATCCGTCAAAAGTCAAAGCCATTCAAGAGATACCACCGCCAAGGAGCAAGAAAGATGTGATGAGTTTCTTGGGGAGGCTTAATTACATTAGCCGGTTTATAGAATAGTCTACAGTCATCTGTGAGCCAATCTTTAAGATGCTGAAGAAGGATGTTGCGACCAAGTGGACCGATGATTTTCAAAAGGCTTTCGACAGAATCAAGGAATATTTGTCAAAACCGCTAGTCCTAGTACCGCCCGAACCAGGCAGACCTCTGTTACTCTATCTTGTAATGTTAGATGGAGCTTTCGGCTGCATTCTGAGATAGCACGATGAAACATGAAGGAAGGAACAAGCTATTTATTACCTCAGCAATAAGTTCACTCTATATGAGGCCCGGTATTCTCTATTAGAGTCCACCTGTTGTGCTCTAACTTGGGTCGCCCAAAAGCTGAGACATTACTTCTGTGCCTACACAACATATCTCATATCAATGATGGATCCATTAAAGTACATCTTTCAGAAGCCCATGCCCGCTGGCAAGCTAGCCAAGTGGAAAATCTTGTTGAGCGAATTCGACATTGTTTACATGACTCAGAAGGCAGTTAAGGGACAAGCTCTGGCAGACCATCTTGCTGAGAATCCCATAGACGGAGGATACGAACCCTTGAAAACATATTTTTTTCCTGATGAGGAGGTATCATTCATAGGAGAAGACATTGCAGAATCCTATGATGGTTGGAGGATGTTCTTTGATGGAACATCAAACTTCAAGGGAGTCGGTATTGGAGCAGTACTAGTATTAGAGACCGGTCAGCATTATCCGATATCCGCCAAACTCAGATTCCCTTACACCAACAATATGGCCGAATATAAAGCCTGCATCTTGGGGCTCAATATGGCCATTGACATGAACGTTCATGAACTATTAGTGATCGGTGATTCAGACTTATTGGTACATCAGGTACAAGGAGAATGGGCAACAAGGAATTCCAAGATACTGCTGTATCTGCACCACGTACAGGAATTAAGAAAGAGGTTCACAAAAATAGAGTTCTGGCACGTCCCCAGAATCCAGAATGAGTTCGTCGAGGCATTAGCTACTTTGTCCTCAATGATCCAGCATCCGGATAAGAATTTCATTGACTCTACTCCCATAAAGATCCATAATCAGCCAGCTTACGGTGCCCATATCGAAGAAGAAGCAGACAGAAATCCTTGGTTTCATGACATCGATAAGTACTTGGAAAAAGGAGAATACCCCGAGCTTGCAAATTCCACTCAGAAATGCACACTTTGAAGATTGTCCAATAATTTCTTCCACAGCAGAGGAATCCTGTATAAGAGGACTCCCAATTTGGGGTTATTAAGGTGTGTTGACGCAAAAGAAGCATCAAAACTGCTGGAAGAAATTCATGATGGGACCTGTGGCCCACATATGAACGGTTTTGTTTTAGCAAAGAAAATACTCCGAGCTGGTTACTTTTGGATTACTATGGAAATGGACTGCATCCAATATGTTTGAAAGTGCCATCGCTGCCAGATATATGGGGATATGATAAAGGTGCCTTCAAGTGAGCTCAATGCAACTAGCTCACCATGGTCGTTCGCCGCTTGGGGTATGGACGTTATTGGACCAATCGAGCATGTCGCTTCCAATGGCCACAGGTTCATTCCGATCACCATTGACTACTTCACTAAGTGGGTCGAAGTAGCCTCCTACAAAGCAGTTACTAAGAAAGTCGTGGCCGACTTTGTCCGCGATCGCATTGTTTGTCGGTTCGGGGTTCAAGAGTCAATCATCACCGACAATGGCTCTAATCTCAACAGTGACTTGATGAAAGCTATGTGTGAAACTTTCAAGATCAAACACAAGAATTCCACAACATACAGACCTTAGATGAATGGAGTCGTAGAGGCCGCTAACAAAAACATCAAGAAGATACTAAGGAAGATGATTGAAAGGCACAAGCAGTGGCATGAAAAGTTATCATTCGCTTTACTGGGATACCGCACCACTGTCCGCACATCAACAGGGACAACTTCCTATATGCAAGTTTATGGTACAGAGGTTGTAATTCCTACCGAAGTGGAGATTCCATCTCTAAGAATTATAAAGGAAGCTGAGCTCAGCGATGCATAACGGGTAAGAAGCCGTTAGGAGCAACTAGCCCTCATAGACGGGAAGAGAATGAATGCAGTATGTCATGGTCAACTATATAAGAACAGAATGGCCAGGTCCTTCAACAAGAAAGTCAAGCCGAGACGATTCGCACCAGGGCAACTAGTGTTAAAGAAAATCTCTCCATATCAAGATGAAGCCAAGGGGAAGTTCTCTCCCAACTGGCAAGGTCCGTACATGGTTTATAGAGTGCTGACAGAAGGAGCACTCATACTTGCAGAAATGGACGGAGAAGTTTGGCCGAAACTGATCAATTCAGATGCAGTCAAGCACTACTATGTGTAATCTTTATGCTTTCTCAGTGATGTAATTTGAACTAAGCCTGACCTAATGCCCGTTTAAGAGGGGATACGTAAGCAGCCCTATGGTTTCGGTCACAATTCAATAAAAATCTATTTTTCCGCGCAATTGGAAACTAGGGCAGAATATTAAGAAGGACCCTCAAAATTCTGAAGCAAGTTCAGCCAGTCGCCGTGAGAGCAGCAGTCAGAGGCATCCACCCAGCAAACTGGGGAAGAATTTTGAGGAGGACCCTCAAAATTCCGCAGCACGAGAGGTCACAATGTCTCAAGACGTGTCATGTCATTGGTTCATCTAAAACTATTTTAGATTATATATTATACTTTTACAAAAATCATGCATATTTATTTTTTCTGAAGCTGCTTGTTTAGCGAACGCTACCCCAATGACACAGACAGTATCATCATGATCAAGCAAACGAGCCAAGCAGGGCCAGCAGGAATGCAAACTAACCATTCCCCTTTACAAAACTCACGATCTTTCTTTGGATGCAAGCAAAAAATTGCAAAAGCCCCAAAATATATTATCCGCTCAAAGGACAGACATTGTTCCAACTCGTCATGCCAACACTTATTATCAACACAAACAATGCTTCATTATCACAATCCTTCCTTAAATATTGCATAAGTCTACCTTTCTGCCTTCCGAGACTAAACACTGTCTCTATCTGCATTCGCATATTACATAAGGCTACCTTTCTGCCTTCCGAGACTAAATGTTGTCTCCATCTGCGTTCGCATATTTTGTATGGCTACTATTCTTCCTTTCAAGACTAAACGATATCTCCATCTGCATTCGCATACTGAATAAGGCTACCTTTCTTCCTTTCGAGGTTAAGCGCTATCTCCATCGGCATCTGCATTACATAAGGCTACCTTTATGCCTTCCGAGACTAAATGTTGTCTCCCATTTACTTTTCAAAAGCAACCCCTGTATCTATCATTCACTTCCTTTCGGGCTAAGCTCTGCCCTTTTAAATTCGCAAGACTAGGCTCTGTCTTGTCAGCATCATGCTATTGCATCTTCATGGGCTGAAATATCGTCAACTTATCCAAAGGCGTCATCGTTCGGAGGAACCATCTTCATGGCCCGAGAACACCATGTCATGGCCTGAGGATCCCTTTTATCAGCTTGCATATCATTATTCAAAGGAATCATGGTTCGGAGGCACCATCTTCATGTCCCAAGAACATCATTTCATGGCCTACGAATCCTGCATCAAGAAATTCATGGCCCAGGACATCATGGTCTAAAGACGTCATCCTTAACCGTCCAAAGACAGCATTCATAGTCCAACGGGAATTTGCATCATATTTAAATTGCGTACGATATATGCTTGTTATTCATTTAGGTAATCTGGCTAGCAACAACCATCAAGGCAGGAGCAGTCCCGCTCCAGTTCTCCTAACTATCCCATAAGCCGCTTGATCACCCAACCCTGCACATTGTGTCCGTCCTTAAGGCCCTCAAAGGGCGAGAACCTGTCTACTTACACCCATGGTGTTCCTGTCTACTTCAAGCCTCCAAAGCTTGATTCCGTGTAGGGTTTATGACCCTGAGGCTCGAGCCAGTGCTGTTCGAGGTCTTTCTCATCTTCTCTGAGGTTTTCTGTGAAACCCTAAGGTTTGAAACTTCTGATTCCTTCAGATCTACCCTAGATCTATGCTTGTTACGAGTTATTATGATGTTTTCCTCAAAGATCTTCTTGTTTTCTGAAACGACTCTTCATTTCTCAAAACTAGGGTTTCAAGATTCTTTTTAAAACAATTCTTCCTCTAGTTTCTTAGTATTATTTTTGTGATTTTATTGTGTTTAAGCATTATTCGAGCCATTCTCTTCTTGTTTGATTCATCTTGATAAAAAGGCACCCGATTTCTGGGTTCAGTATGTGAATCTGAGTTCATTTTATGATGTTCTAGCATGACTACTTTGCTTGCGTGTATACTCTATGTGTTTTGTGATTTCTTTCTCTGTAATTACTGATTAGGGTTTCTGATTCTCTATCGCCTCTGCCTAAACTATGATTATCTATGGATTCCTTTAATTATCTGCTATTTTTCTGATATGTATCCCTAATTTCGTGATTAGGGTTTCTGATTTTTGCTCAATATGCTCCAGTATAGTTTTGCCATTTTTGAATCTCTGAACAAATATGATTAGTGCTTTGGTGATTTTACACCATACTCTTTACTGATTTTCGAGTATTTTCCTTTGAGTAATATTGATTGCCTGATTTTCGAATATTTCGTTAAAATGGTGGTATTTCCCTTTGAGTAACACTGATTTTCTGTGATTTGAAAATTTCCTCACTAATTTTTAGAATCTGAATCATCTCTTGCCTTATTTTTATGAATAAACCTGCTGTCAATTAATTCTTATACACTTTTCTTAATTGAAATATTCTGAACCCAGTCTCAATTGCATGTCACATACTTGTACTATGCTAATTTATTTCCTTATATGCTATATGCAGTCACATATGGTACCTTTCCTTATTTGATGTCTGCATAATACCGTTTGAACTTGATTCCTTCAATTAAGGGATACCTATACTGATTTTACATTGATTGATACTCAGTCCCTTAATTAAGGGTTAAATTTGATTTCTTACCTTATTTACCATCTGTTTTCAAACTACATATACGCTACTCTTTCATTAACATACACACGAACTGATCTGTTCAAAATCTTTCTCTCATAATTAAAAAAAAAACTTTTTGCTCTCTCTTCTATGCTAGCTATTACTATTTTAAGTTAGAAGGCTGCAAGCCAAGGCTAACTATTGTGCATCTCCTACTTTCTGTTTGTGTTACTGCTTTCTTCACTTCACTGGTATGTTCTAATTTCGATTTCAGTCCTCAAACCAACATGTTTCTACTACTGTGGTAATTCAGTATGCTCCTAACTTGCTTTTACTTATTATTCAGCATGTATCTAGGATCTTGAACTCCCCTCTGCATGTTAACTTAGGCTTTATTTGTTTATGACCAGCATGTTTCATTATACTTAGCACCTACTACTTACATGCCTATGACTGGTACATTAGTTTAATCATGGTCTTAGTTGCTTTAGGTGTTAATCTAACCTAGTACTTTACTGTACCCCTAATCCTCTGAACCCTTAGGAGTTTCTGATTGTATGCCTATATGTGTGTCTGCCTGCTACATGTCTGCCCTCACATCTCTGTATTTGTCCCTCAAATCCCATTGCCCCTGTTTGTGATTGTTGGACTATCCCTGGTCCTTTGTGTGATGTTAAACTTCTATTTCCCTCTTCAAAACTGTTTTCTTACTTAAACCCATTTAAAAAAAATAAAAAGCACCCTCACATATACTCTTAGAAGTCTAGGTTCTGCCCCTTCTGTGTGAGCATTGCCTTGGGACCCTAGAGCTCCCTCTGAACTTTGACACACAGAGGCTGGCCATTCCACACTGCACTTACTCTATTTTGGCTATGTTTGGGTGTGAGCACTGCCCGGGATCCCTTGAGGTCCTTAGGGAACTCTGACACACCCGGACTATGAAAGGCTACGAAACACCAAAGGCATTGAGGTTTGGAATATCTGGGCCTAATTTAAGGCTCCCTATAGAAGTAACTTCTTATTTTTTCCTTTGGTTGTGTAATTCATAATTCCCGGCCTGTAATAATTTGTAAACAGATATTTGGGAATGGATAGTGAAAAAGGGGAAGGTAGTTATATAGGTTATCCATGTTAAAGGGTAGATACCATGCTTCTAGGTTTACATTTCTTACGTGTGCACTAGAAATTCATGCTTCGGGCTGATTGCATGCAGGCATATCATGCATTAGATATCCTGTTCCTTAGGTCCATGTTTACTGTTTCAGCATCCTATTATGGTATTATCATTTATCATATAGAAATGATGCTCTAGGATTAAACGTTAATATAAACCTGTTATTCATGTAAACCAGTTCTAATATCGCTTTAATGTTGTGGTACACCTAGGAATAATGCTTAGGATAATAATGTGCTAATAAACAAGTCATCCTCATACTTGTTGCATAATATGTTCAAATACTGTGACTTTATGCATTTAGAAATCCTTCCTAGGAATTCTGCATACCACCCATTCTACATCCCTATGTGTGCATATTAGATATCATGTCTTAGGATCTCATTCAACACCTAGTTTAACTACTGATTGCATGAAAAAGGCCCTAAAAATAGTTTCACCATGTTTTCAAACAACTGGTAATAGTTTTGTATTTTTGCAACACCTAAGTACAACATGTTTAGGCAAACTAACTTCTAACAGTTTCTTTAATAATCTGGGTAATTACTGAGTACTATCATACGCTCAGGCAAGCCTTAGGTGTTAAATCTATTAAAACTGGAAACATACTCCTTTATACCTGCTGCTTGACTATTAGTGGTTATAATCAGTAAGAAACTGACAAAATTCATCCTCTGAAATCAGTAATAAAGCTACCTCACTATTGCATTCTCACCTAGATATCATGACTTAGGTTCTGAAGTTAATAAGGGCCTTACCTGTGTTTGAGTCGTGCTAATCATGTGCATAATCTGTGGAGGAATACTTGGGCCTCGTATCTGCTCTTATTTGTTTCCCCCTTATCTGAAGTCCTAATTGTTGTTGTTTGTCGCTTAGAATCTTGTCCTTTAAACCTAGGGGTCAACCTTGTACTTTCTTTTAGGATAGTAGTCCTAGCCTCCTCCAGGACTGATAGATGGGACGGGTAATAGCACGCAATAGAGTCCGTGACCAACACAAGCCTTAATTACATTCACGGGGTGGGAAGGGTAGAATATGGATATGATGACCGGTGCGCTAACACCACGTGTAGCCCCTCTTCGGAGAGTGATTAACGGGTATTGCATTGATGTGATCCATATTATTATAAAACTAGGACACCTTTATATGCTAGCTCGTAATCTTCTTTACTGTTTTCTAAGCATCTATATATGCATAAGACTTAAATCCCCTTTTATTTGAGCCTTAAATTGTTATTTGCTAGTTGTACAAATTCATGAAACCATTTGGCCGGGAACCACACTTGTGGATCCTGAGGGGTTCCTAACACCTTCCCCTTAGGATAATTTCAAGCCCTTACCCAAATCTTAGTTTAGCAACGTAGTTTTAATTGAACCCCTTAGGTGCCCTCACGCACCGTTAAAATTGTTAGGTGGCGACTCTTAAAAATATGAAAACCCCTTTCCCAAAAGGAAAGATTTGTCCCAACCAATGTCATAAACCCGATCTTCCGTGAGGAGGAAAAAGAGGGGGTGACAACGTTCCGACTGGCCATCAGTTTGAGGGTGAAATGTTGTGCTGAGGTCTATCAGGGTACCCATATCACTATACAATGCTCTCCAGAAGTGCGAGGTGAACTGAGGACCTCGATCTGATATAATGGACACCGGCACACCATGCAACCGGACTATCTCCCGAATGTAGATTTGTGCCAACCTCTCAGAAGTATATGTAGTAGCCACTGGAATGAAATGCGCCGATTTGATCAATCTATCCACAATGACCCAAACCGCGTCAACCTTCCGCAAAGTCTGAGGCAACCCAACCACGAAGTCCATAGTGATGCGTTCCCACTTCCACTCCGAAATGGGCATCTGCTGAAGTAGGCCTCCTGGCCTCTGGTGCTCATACTTAACCTGCTGGCAATTAAGGCACCTAGCCAAATACTCCACAATGTCCTTCTTTATCCGCCTCCACCAGAAATGCTGCTTCAAATCACGATACATCTTCGTAGCACCAGAATGGACAGAATACCGAGAACTGTGTGCCTCCTCTAGAATCCTCTCCCACAGGCCATCAACATTAGGAACACATAAGCGTCCCTGAAGTCTCAGAACACCATCCTCGCCAATAGTAACCTCCTTGGCCCTACCCTGAACCACTGTCTCCCGTAGCTCTGCCAAACATGGATCATCATAATGTCGAGCCTTAATCTCCCCCAATAACTAATACTGAGCAACCACATGTGCAAGAACTCGACGAGGCTCTGAAAGGTCTAGTCTCACCAGGCGATTAGCCAAGGACTGAATGTCCAAGGCTAGAGGTCTCTCCTTTGCTGAAATATAAGCCAAGCTACCCATACTCTCCACCTTCCTGATCAAAGCATCTGCTACAACATTTGCCTTGCCCGGATGATAAAGAATGGTGATATCATAATCCTTAAACAACTCAGGCCATATGTGCTACCTCAAATTAAGATCCCTCTGCTTGAACAAGTGTTGCAGGCTGCGGTGGTCTGTATAAACCTCACAGGACACCCCATACAAGTAGTGCCTCCAAATCTTAAGAGCATGAACAATAGCCGCCAACTCCAAATCGTGCACAGGGTAATTCTTCTCATGAACCTTCAGCTGGCATGAAGCATAAGCAATAACTCTCCCTTACTACATCAATACACATCCCAAACCAACGCGTGAAGCGTCGCAATACACTGTGTACATCCCCGAATCGGAAGGCAATACCAGAATTGGTGTTGAGGTCAATGTTGTCTTGAGCTTCTGAAAGCTCGCCTCACACTCGTCGGACCATCTGAACGGGGCATTATTCTGAGTCAATCTAGTCAATGGAGCTGCAATAGAAGAGAACACCTCCACAAATCGGCGATAATAGCCTGCTGGGCCCAAAAAGCTCCTGATCTCTGTAGCTGAAGTAGGACGCGACCAACTCTGAACTGCCTCAACGTTCTGAGGATCAACCTTGATACCCTCTCAGGATACCACATGCCCCAAGAATGCCATGGAATCCAACCAGAACTCACACTTGGAGAACTTAGCATATAACTTCTGTTCTCACAAAGTCTGGAGCACAACTCTCAAATGCTGCTCGTGCTCCCCCAAGCGACGTGAGTAAATCAAAATGTCATCAATGAAGACAATGACAAAGGAATCAATATACAACATGAACACCCTATTCATCAAGTCCATGAATGTACTTGGGGCATTAGTCAAGCCAAAAGACATCACCAGGAACTCATAATGGCCATATCTCGTACGAAAAGCAGTCTTCGGAACATCTGAAGCCCGAATCTTCAACTGATGATACCCCGATCTCAAATCAATCTTAGAAAACACACGAGCACCCTGCAACTGGTCAAACAAATCATCGATGTGCGGAAAAGGATACTTGTTCTTAATGGTGACCTTGTTCAACTGGCGGTAATCAATACACATCTGCATGGACCCATCCTTCTTCTTCACGAATAAAACTGGAGCACCCCACGGTGACACACTCGGTCTGATGAACCCCTTATCTAACAACTCCTCCAGCTGCTCCTTCAAATCCTTTAGATCCATACGGCACAGAGGAATAGATATAGGCTGGTCCCTGGAGCTAAATCAATGCAGAAATCAATATCACGGTCCGGAGGCATGCCTGGAAGGTCTGAAGGAAATACATCAGCAAACTCTCGAACCACTGGCACTGAATCAATCGTCGGAGACTCGGCGGTGGTGTCCCGCACATAAGCGAGTTAGGACAAACAATCCTTCTCGACCATATGTCGAGCCTTCAGGAATGAAATAACCCGGCTGGCTGCAGTAACTGAGGAACCTCTCCACTCCAGCCTAGGCGACTCTGGCATGACTAAAGTAACTGTTTTGGCATGGCAATCTAGCACGGAATGATAAGGAGATAGCCAATCCATGCCTAAAATAATCTTGAAATCAACCATGTCGAGCAATAAGAGATCCGCTCGAGTCTCGAACCCGTAGAATGTAACCATACAGGACCGTAAACCCAGTCTACCACCACATAATCGCCCACAGGAATGGACACACATATAGGAGAACCCAAGGACTCACGAGGGACATCTAGAAAATGAGAAAATAAGACCGAAACATAGGAATAAGTGGATCCTGGATCAAATAACACTGATGCCTCTCTACCACATACTGTAATAATACCTGTGATAACGGAGTCTGAGGCCACTGCATCTTATCTGGCCGGAAAAGCATAGTTACTAGCTGGAGCACCGGATGACTGAGCTCCACCAGAGTGAACCGGAGCTGCCTGACCTCCCCTGGATTGGCCTCCACCTCTAGGATGACCCCTGCTAACCTGTCCTCCACCTCTAGGTGGCCTGACTGCTAGTGCTGGACTCATAGGCTGGTAACCATGCTGCACTGCCTTGCCCCGAAACCTGGGACAAGTCCTCCTGATATGGCCGAGATCCCCGCACTCATAACATCTCACTGGAGGCATGGCCTGCTGCCCTGAAGAAGAACCCTGGATAACTGGGGGACGGTGGGAACCCTCTCGCATAGCGCTGAAATAAGGTCTCACTGGAGCACCACAAGGAGGTGGTGGAGGGGTGCTGAATATGGGGGCCTGCTGGGCTGACCCCTACCAAACTGACCTCTGCCCCTAGCTAGGGCACCTCTGAAATCCCCGGAATATCTAGCCCTCTTATTCGGCTGACCCTGATCTCTACCTCTCGAACGATAGCCCTCAATCCGACGAGCTATCTAGACCACCGGCTGATAGGGAGTCCCCATCTCCACCTCTCGGGCCATGCTGGCCCTAATATCGGAGTGCAGCCCTGCTACAAATCTCCGCACTCTCTTAGCATCAGTAGGCAATATCATAAGTGTGTGGCAAGACAACTCTGAGAATCTAGCCTCATAATATGTCACTGACATCTGTCCCTACTCCAAGTGCTCAAACTGATATCACAGCTCTTCCCTCTCAGAGGGTGGGATATATCTGTCTAGAAACATCTAAGTGAACTGCTCCCAAGTGATATGAGGAGAATCTGCTGGCCTGCTGAGAATATAAGACTGCCACCATCTGCGAGCTCTGCCCTCTAACTGGCAAGTAGCGAAGTCCACTCCATGGGGCTCCAGTATCCTCATGTTGAGCAGTCTGTCCCTGCAACTGTTAATGAAATCCTGGTCATCATCGCCTCGCTCACCCTCGAAGACCGGAGGGTGCAACCGAGTCAATATGTCCAATAACTTATGCGGATCACAGTCCGCAGCTGGTCTGGGCTCAGGTGCTGCTGCTACAGGCTGGACCCCACCCACAGGCAGTGTATCCGAGGTATGATGAAGTGTTGTTGTCTGGCCTGCAGCCTGGGTAGTAGGGGTCTGGGCTCCTCCTCCTGCCTGAGATGTGGCAGGATCCGCTGGAAATAAACCAGCATGGGACATAGTATCCATAAATCTCATCATACGGCACATGACCTCCTGGAAGCCCGACGCCGTCATGAAGTCCACTGGAGCAGGACCCGCATGGGGCACCTCCCCCTGCTCCGCTAGAATAGGATCCCCTAGTGGTGCAACTGGAATAGCTCTGGGACGCCCCCGTCCCTTTCCTCGGGCCGGTGCCCTCCCCCGACCTCTGCCAGATGTACGCGTCCTCACCATCTGTGAGAGAATAGAAGAATGAGATTTAGTAAACCATTAACTGCATGATAGATTATGAATAAAGAGAGGTTTCCTAACACCCTAGAGCCCCCTGAAGATAAATACAGACGTCTATGTATCGATCTGCAAGACTCTATTAGGTTTGCCCGTGACCTGTGAGACCTATGTGAACCTATTGCTCTGATACCATGTTGTCACGACCCAAAATCCCAACATAGGTCGTGATGACGCCCGACACCGGAGTCAGGCAAGCTAACAGTTGTTTACTAGTGAGATTATCCTTATTTGACATATCAACCCCACACTTACCAAATTTTAAGCTTAGAACCTTTAAGTAAAAGTGGATAAATTAACCAACTTAAGTAAATGTAGCCACAAGGATCATGAATAAAGATATACAGTCCCAAAAATATAGAGTCTACTATGTGTGTGCCAGGAACTAGTGTCACAAATCTGCAGGAGAACTAGTAGAATATACAAAAGATGAAATAAAATGTTCCACTGTCTGAAGGAAGTAGACAGAAATAAACAAAAGATAACTCCATAGTGCTGCTGAGAGTCGCCAAGGGAAGCAGCTCACCATGGAGTCAGGTCCAGAATATACTCCCAGGGTCAAGATTCGGTCGGATAATAAGATGCACCAGCCTCAAAACCTGTACAATTAAGTACAGAAGCGTAGTATGAGTACATAAACAGATATGCACCCAGTGAGTATCCCGCCTAACCTCAAAGAAGTAGTGACGAGAGGTCGATGTGATACTTATTAGGGTCAGACAATGTGGAATAAGTACAGGCTAACCAGTAATAACAGTAATGAACAGTAATAAGAAAATGAGCATCAAATAACAAATCTCTAGTACCCTCACGCCATCCTTTTTCCATGGCATACAAGCTATTTAACCTTCTTTCTTTTCATGAAATCAACAGTTACAATTATAGGGCTTCTCACAAATTACCAAACATATAACATGCTATGATCGTACGGTCATTACGACGTGAAAAGTAAATGTGCACTGCCGAGGGTCGAATGACTCGAACCATAGATACATCTATCTGCCCCGCTCGCGAATCGAACATGCGACACATTTATTATAATACTAAGACTACCCCGATCGCGAATCATTCATTACGACTCGGGTTAATATAATACCAAGGCTACCCCGCTCGCGAATCATCCATGCGACTCGGGTCCCCGTATAAATACATGATTAGCAGGAGATTCTAGATAATTTAGCAGGGAACATACTAACATGGTGAGAATTTATTAATGTCAACTTCAAAGCATAACTTCTTAGGCCTTCACATGAGAGGTTCGAGGATATTAGTCTACTTAGACCATATGCAAGATCACAGATATAACACGTAAAACATGTTTGTGAATCATAAACTACCCGACAAGGCATAATAGTAGCTACACACGGGCTCGCGTCACTTCGCGCGTGCGTAGCCCTCGCAAATAAGGACAACAACCATTTATAATCACCTATGGGGACAATTCCCTCTTACAAGGTTAGAAAGGAGACTCACCTCGCGTCGAACCTACTCTCCGGGTCAAGGACGCGCCCGAAACTCCAAACTCGACACCCACGGACTCGAAACTAGCCAAATGTTATACAAATATATCAATTTATACTCAAAGCATGAAATTCTCCGACTAATTAGTCAAATTCATCATTCTTGAAGAAATCCTAAAATCCAACCCCGGGCCCGCATGCTCGGATTCCAAAAATTCTCGAAGGAAACACTCACCCATAGCCTAAGGATCATTAATACATGATTTTTACTTGATTTCATAGCTAATTGACGGGTAATTTTCCATATTTTCAAAAGCCCTAGGTTACTACCCCAAATCCTTAGTTTTCACTAATTTAGGTAGTTAATTTAGCTTGTAATCCATGCATGAAACTAATATTAGAGTAGAATTTTCTTACCTTCAATAACTAGGTCGTTTGCCCCTCTTGAATGCTAGAAATCATCCCAAGGAAGAAGAAGAAGATGAGGAAATAAATTAAATCCCGTGTATAACAACACACTGCCCAGTGGTCTACTCTATGCGATCCCAGCCTGGGCAGTGTGATCGCACAACTTTAAGTGACCAGGCCCTCATGGGCCTTCTGTGCGAACGCGGAGAGAGACTTGCGAACACACAGGGTAAGGAATAGCTGGGATGGCCCAAGGCTGGGCTCTTGTGCGAACGCGGATGGGGTGTGAGATTGCACTGGGTCAGGAGACTAACCCATCACGATCGTGGTGCCTTTTGTGCGAACGCACAGGGCATTCACCACACCTGCCCAGTTCCTTCTATGCGATCGCATCAGTGCACCTGCGATCGCACTGAAGGAAACCAGTCAGTGAAAAATCTGGTTTTTGAATTTAACTCTGAGGGGTCTGAAACTCACCCGAACCCCTCGGGACCCCGTCCAAAGGCACTGGCAGGTCTGTATTCGTGATACGGACTCGCTCGAATTTTCAGAACGTGAAAAACAACAACTAAACTAAGAATTCGACCCCAAAACCAAATTGAATCAAACTTTGAACTTAAAGTTCTAGAATTCGCTTTCGATGCCCTGAACCGGCCTATACTACTCGGAATGACACCAAATTTTGCAAGCAAGTCATAAATGACATAAAGGAACTATTCCCGGTCTCAAAATTCCGTTCGAGCCTTGATAACACAAAAACACGCTCCCAACCAAATTTCAAACTTAAGGAAACTCTAATTTTGATATTGGGCGCCGAAACGCCCCCGGGTCATCCAAAACCCATTCCAAGCATACGCCCAAGTCCGCAATCATCATATGAAGCTACCGGGATTGTCGAAATAAGATTCTGAGGTCGTTTACTCAAAATGTTGACCGAAGTCAAACTTTGGCCTTAAAGGCCAACCTTAAGGAACCAAGTGTTCCAATATTGCTCTAAACATTTCTGAATCCCGGACCACCCACCCCCGCACGTCATAAATCACAATAAGCCATTATGAGAAATTTCATTTAGGGAAACGGGGTCCGATAACGCAAAACAACTGGTCGGGTCGTTACAACAAGGTCAGAATCTCTCTTCACCTGAAGGTGAGGCTCTTGCTGCTCAAGTCTCTTCGTCCCAAGACGCTACTTCTGTCAGTGAAGTCAACCCCCCTCCTGAAGAAATTTAAGAAGTTGGTTCCTCCCCTTTTTGTTTCTTTTGTCTCAATTAGTGGTTACCCCAGTCCCATCGGGGGTAAGTTTGGATCTCTTTAAAGTCCCCAAATGAAAACTTAGGGGCACCTCAATTTTTAAAAATTCTATACGGCTAAGTATAAGTTAATACTTAGTTTTTACTTAGCCGTTTTAATATATTAATGCAAGTATGACTTTTGTTTTGAGTTTTTGTTCCACTCTTTAAGTCTTTTGCATGCTTTATTTTTCGAGGTTTTAGTTTTACCTCTGAGGTTTGCATATAGAATGCTTTAGATTATTTGTACCTTTTCGTAATAGGCACAGTGTCATATAAAATGTGTGCCTTTTTGTAGTAGGCATAATTTGTGAAAGAGGGCCCTTTCTGATCGACACTTAATGAAGAAGACGTCTCAACTTCATAAAGGTGTAATAATTCAATAGAGTGATAGGAATTTTTCACATGTTCAAGAATGTTTCTAAGGAAAGTTTTTTCGTTTGAACTTTCACAACATTTTACTTGTGATTGATTATCGTCTAAAACTCATGTTGCAACTGTTTTCTTTAACAGATTTGATGTACACTTGTATTTCGTAACTGTTTTCTGTATGTAACAGTTTTTTCGAGTTAATACAAGAGGGCAACTATTTTTCGTTCGTAACAGTTTTCATTCAAATTTGGGTTTTTCTCCCGTAATTGTTTTTGTTGACAACAATTTTCAATAAGCACGAGGGAAATGCTCTTACATCCGTAACTGTTTTACAGTTTTTTGAACAAGTACAAGGATTTTGATCTTTCATCTGTAACTGTTTTATTTGATAACAGTTTTCAATATGAGTACAAAGATTTCGTAACTGTTTTTAGTTACAACGGTTTTGAATGAGTACAATGATGATGATCTTTTATCCATAACTGTTTTGAATAAGTACAAAGATGTGCATTTCTTCCTCGTAGCTAACATTTGCCTTTTAACCTGAATATGTTCGAAAGTTTTTTGGATTAGGCTTTGTGTTCGAGTCTTTGGCTTTTTCGATTTTGCTCGTATCACTTGATTTGTTGGGTAGATGGATTTTCAGGCTCGATCTTTAACTTTTTAATAGTTTTTTTTGCTTTGTCTTTGCCTTCCATACTGTATAATCCCCCAAGTGTTTCAGCTTTGAAGAATGAAATCTCGAGCACTTGTCTATTCCTTCCTTATGGTCATTTTACTGAAAAGAAAAAACATACGGGACTCGAAGGTATATAATTTTTAGATGATGACTGCTTAACCCTTTAAAACGCCCATCAGAAAGTGTAACCCTAGACCAGGAATTTAGTTATTTCCTCGCGTCTTTGAAGGTCTAATATCATCATCTGGTGATGGGTTAGCTTTATGCCTATCATCTAAAAAGGTTAGTAAAATTTCAAATGTTCAAAATAAAATCAAACGTGGGATACCTGACCGGGGGTACTTCTTTTCCTTAAAAGTAGTACTTCTTCAAGTGAATGGCATTCCAACTTGTTTATAGGATTCTGCCGTCCATAGCTTCCAACTCGTAGGCGCCCTTCCCAGCTATGCCTCGTATTTTGTAGGGTCCTTCCCAGTTTGGATTTAGCTTTCCTGCCCCTGCTTCTTTCGTTGATTGAAATACTTTTTTGAGGATGAATTCCCCAATCTTGAAGTACCTGAGATGAGCTTTACGGTTGTAATAATGCTCTATGATTTGTTTTTGAGTTGCCATCCGTATCAGTGCTGCTTCTATCCGTGGTTCGAGCAGGTCCAGATTGGTCCTCAATTCGTTGTCGTTTGCTTCCTCCATGTCTGTTGTAAACCTTACGCTTGGTTCACCAATCTCCACAGGTATTAAGGCTTATGAGCCATAGACAAGTGTGAACAGAGTTTCTCCCGTAGCTGTTTTTGAAGTTGCTCTGTATGCCCATAGTACTGATGGTAACTCATCAGACCAGTTTCCTTTGGCTTTATTTAGCCGCTTATTTAGATTGTTGATGATGACCTTATTCGTTGACTCAGCTTGACCATTAGCCACGGGGTGGTATGGCGTTGAAGTGATCCATTTGATTTTCAAACTTTTGAAGAATTCTGTGATTTGCGAGCCTATGAATTGCGGGCAATTATCACACACGATCTCCTTTGGTATCCCAAAGCGGCATATTATGTTTCTCTATAAGAAGCTTTTAACTTCCTTTTCTCGCACCTGTTTGAACGCTTCTGCCTCTACCCATTTTGTAAAATAGTCGATTAGCATGAGCAAAAACCGTACCTGTCCTTTAGCTGTGGGAAGAGGTCCCACTATGTCCATACCCCATTTCATGAAGGGCCATGGGGATACTATTGGATGAAATAATTCCGCTGGTCGATGCATGTCATTGGGAAACCTTTGGCACCTGTCGCATTTGGATACGAAGTTCTCGGCCTCTTCTTCCATCTTAGGCCAATAGTATCCAGCTCTGATTAGGGTTTTCACTAAGGATCTCGCCCTTGAGTGATTTCCACAGTCCTTCGTGGACTTCTTTCATCACAAACCCCGTTTGGCTAGGTCCGAGGCATTTTGTTAGGGGCCCTCTAAACATCTTGCGATATAATGAGTTGCAAATGAGGCAGTACTGTGAAGCTTTACGGCGAAGTGCTTGAGTTTTTTTCTTGTCTTCAGGTACGGTGCCATTCTGCAAAAAATTTAGGATTTCGTTTCTCCAATCCCAGGTTAAATTGTTGAAAGTTACCTCATTGTTATCCTGGTCGATCGTTGAATGGAATAGATGAACGACAATTGCATTGTCTTTGTTTGTTACTTCCGTGACTGCTGCGAGGTTAGTTAATGCATCTGCTTCAGCATTTTCCTCTCTAGGTATTTGTACTACCTTCCATGTTTTGAATTGTCTCACGAGCTCTCGTGTCTTTCCCAAATATTGTAGCATCCGAGTCTCTCGAGTGATGTAAGTCTCCTGCATCTGATTTACTACCAGTTGAGAATCGCTTTTGATTACGATTTTCCTGATTGAAAGCTCTCGTGCGAGTTCTAACCCTGCAATAACAGCTTCTTACTCTGCTTTATTGTTAGTTATAGGATAACATTTGATAGCATGTCGTGTCTTTTGACCCGTGGGTGATATTAAGACTATGCCTAAGCCGACACCTTTTATATTGGAAGAACCATCGGTAAATAGGGTCCACAGACCCGGATTAGCACCATTGAAGAGTTGTAACTCTTTTTCCACTTCAGGGACAATGCTATTACTAAATTCAGCGACAAAATCAGCTAAGATTTGAGACTTAATTGCAGTCCTAGGCTGATATATTATTTCATGCTCACTTAACTCTATGGCCCACTTGGCTAATCTTCTTGATAGCTCTTGTTTATGCAGTATGTTTCTTAATGGATACGAGGTCACAAATGTGATTGGATGACATTGAAAGTATGGCCTTAATTTTCTAGATGCCATGATTAGAGCTAAGGCTAACTTTTCTAGATGTGGATATCTAGTTTCAGCATCTAGTAATGTCTTGCTTACATAATAAATAGGAGATTGTTTACCTTTATTCTCCCTTACTAACACTGCACTTACAACAATTTTCGAGATGGCAAGGTAGACGTATAGCCTCTCCCCCTCCTTTGACTTTGACAGCAGCGGAGGTTTTGATAAATAAGCCTTTAGGTCTTTGAGATCCTGTTGACATTGTTCAGTCCATTCGAACCGATTTTGCTTTTTGAGAACTGCAAAGAATTTAA
>ML319317.1:0-15263 GCA_005239505.1 Nicotiana paniculata | reverse complement strand
GATACATAACAATTAGGCGGGTAAAATATACACAGTTGGCTCAACAAAGAAACGCCTATATCACTTCCAAGACTGAACAAAACTACTATTTCGCTTTGCACACACACAGAGCAAGTTCTAGACATCAAATGCAATGCACAAAATAACATACAAACCTCACACACAAGGCACATAACTCACTCAGAATTGGATCTATCACG
Organism: Nicotiana paniculata; assembly: GCA_005239505.1. Taxonomy (NCBI): domain Eukaryota; kingdom Viridiplantae; phylum Streptophyta; class Magnoliopsida; order Solanales; family Solanaceae; genus Nicotiana; species Nicotiana paniculata. Next base: position 15,063 of record ML319317.1, on the reverse strand, counting down.
ACACTCCAGTCAAAGCAGTTAAGCAAATTTAAGAATCCACGATTAAAGGTATTTATCCTAGAGTAAAAAAAATTGAGCCTAAGCGTCACAACCAAAGTACTGACTATTCTCAAGGCATCACAAAGTTTTGAGATATTGCTGCGGTTAATTTCTCAACCATGTGGTTACTACTCCTAAAAATTAAAAACTACCTACACCGGTTCAATTAAAAGCCTTTGAAAAAGAACCATGGTCCAAATAAAAACCAAGGGGGAATTACTACACTACCTAAAACAAAAACAAAAAAAAATCTTTTTTTTTGTATTTTCTTTAGACTTACTTCCCTCAAGAGAATTATCTAGGAGGTCCATCGTCGGGAAGTGTCCACATAATATTTTACCTAAAATAAAAAGACTGACAGAAAACACTACAAAAACTTAAAAGAAAAATAATTTACTATCATGGACAACAAAAACTACAACAAGAAACCAAATAAGGTACAATCAAATCCCACAACATATATGTACACACCCCACACTTAATTCATGCAATGTCCTCAGTGCATCATATATAGACAAAACAAGAAATAAAAGTAAGGTGCAAGAAACTCCCTGATCATTCAGCGTCTTCATCATCGGACGCTCTCCATTCTTCCTCACACTCATCTTCTCCATCATCTTTATCATCTGAGTGCATCGGCTCTGCATCAGAGTCATCAGGTGTGTTGATATCCTCACCATATGGGATCCTGTATCCCTCTCCTGCTCCAATCATCTGCTGAGCGTGAGCATTGAGCGTGTATCTCTGATCCAACTCATCCTCTCATCAACTGACGCTGGGCGACCTCCTATACACAACTGCAAATCCATCATCCCATAAAGATGGGCCATGAAGCTATCATCCCGCACATTGCGCTCGGCATTGGTCAATGACGACTATTCTTTCAGTCTTAAGCCAGTGATGTCATTCTCTCGGGTGAGTTGATCAATGGTATGGTCAAAGTTGGTATCAACCGCTATATTTTCATTTACCAGGAACTGAGTCAGGAAATTTTGGAATGGTATTCGATCAATTCTATTGCTGGAACGCACCAACCCCATTTGATAGCGCATCAGATGGCCCACATTCACTTTCTGCCCCGTCATCAGGAAATAGAGCACACAAATTCTTTCTCGGCTGATTAAGGTGTCATGGTTGCACGGTAGTATCCGTGCATTAATCAATTTAAGCCACACCTGGGTTTCAACTTTCATCTTCTTTTTGGGAAACCTTTTATGGCAATTTGTGGCTCTATCCCGAATCCAAGAAGCCCTAGAATCGACCCCACATAGTGTGTGCCTCACCTCCCTATAGTTAGGGTGGCGAATGAATTGCTCTAAAGGCTCCACCGGAACTTTTGGGGCACCTAGAAAATCACATATGGCCTTGGCTGAAAAATCCACCAAGTGCCCACAGATTGGCACCAATTCCTCCTTGTCCTTAGGGTCAAACCCTGCATAGAACTCCCTGACTAAGTTAAGGTTGATGTTTCCATTGTGCCTGAACACATATCCTAAACCCAACTCATGAATGCTCCTCCAAATTGACGGGAATTTTGTTCTCAGACTCCCTTCCTTAATGGCTCCTTCAGGGTGAACATGCTTAGGCTTGCAACATGTATACCATTTCCTGGAGTGTGCTGGTATGTTGTTGATGCCATATTCCCATTGGCCAACGGGTTGCTATCTCATAGCAGCCACAACAACTACTGCTTCTTCACCAGTCATACTGGAACTGGCATCTCCCCCTTTCTTTTCTTCTGAGGTGGTGGGGGTTTTGCTTTGGCTTTCGCTGGGGCTGAAGACGTGGCCTTTCCTTTGCCGGTGGCTTTTCTGGGTAGCATCATTTTCCTTGCACAAATGATCAGTAGTTAGGGGGTGTCAAAGAATATACTATACGCTTTCCCACTTTGCCAAGGTTATTCAGACTTCACCTTGGTGAGTTTATGAACAATTTAAACACAACTTCTACCCATTGGCTTCTCGTGAGCCAACCTACACTTAAAATTTCATTGAGTTCGAGATGCACGACACTAGTGGTTTGTTTCCCGGAGACTCGGGCTCCAAACGGGATATGTATTGCCATTGAGGCATTACATTGAGCACTTGGCTAGCACAATTTCCATGGGTGCTCTTATGGACTTGAGGGACTACCTCATGTACCCAAATCTGTTTGGGGTTCCATAATACCAGTTAGCTTCACAATTTCAGCCCATTCCTAAAGGGTTTCGGGGATTGGGGTTCATAACACAATATGACCATGAAATTCATAAACCCATAAAGAATCACCATGAATAAAGGACACACCTTTCATATTTTTAACACCAAATTCGAAGTAGCAAAGGATAGAAATACAATCATACCTCGAAGATTGATGTGTGGTTGTCGGATGAAGTGCACCACGAAAATCAAATATGTGAAGATCTGTGTGTGCTGTGGGCGTTGTTGTAGTGAAGATTTGTGTGTTAATATATGTGTTTTAGTGTGGGTATGGGAGTAAATCTGTGTTGGTTGTGTGCTTGGGAGTAGAAACTTGCTTGAAAGAGGTTTGGGAGCTGTAAAAATAAGAAGAGAGGACTTACCTGGCGTTTGGTGTGCATTTTAGGTATAAATCCCGAGCACCCTAGTGTTAGCCAGGCGTTAGAGGTGAAACGGCCAGACCCCCATGGCATTAGCCAGGCGTTTGAGTCTTAACGCCTGATGCCACCTGGCGTTAGCCAGGCGTTTGGGGCTTAAAGCCTACTTGACCCCAACTTTGTCCCCACTTTCCGTCATGCTAAAACACTGCTCCTTTCACCCGAATGCACTTTTGAGCTCATTAGTACCTATAATTACACGAAATACTTCTAGCCATACTAAGATTTAACTACGCATTGGTTGCCTCCCAACAAGCGCCTTAGTTAATGTCGTGGCATGACAATTACAAAAAGTCAATAGGTTGCCTCCTATGAAGCGCCTGATTTAGCATCGCGGAACAACGCAGAATGAATGCAATTTAAGGATTGTTCAGTCTTTTAGGTTCAACCAGATGCACAATATCCACCAAACTGGCTTCATTCATTCACACATACCTTTTTAATCGTTGTCCATTGACCTTGAAGGCGTTAGACCCATCCTCAGTAGTAATTTCTACCACACCATAAGGAAATACGTTGACCACCTTAAAGGGGCCAGACCATCGGGACTTGAGCTTACCCGGGAACAATCTTAATCTTGAATTATAAAGCAATACCTTGTCCCATGGTCTGAAATCTCGGTCCACAATGTTTTTATCATGGAAATTCTTCATTCGTTCCTTATACAACCTGGTGCTTTCAAATGCCTGTCCTCTGAACTCTTCCAACTCGTGTAACTCTATGACTTGATTTTCTCCAGAAGTATCGAGATCCAGGTTCAACAGCTTCAATGCCCACCAAGCTCGATGTTCTAATTCCACGGGCGGGTGACAGTCCTTACCAAATACCAACTTGTATGGAGACATACCGATTGGTGTTTTGAATGCTGTTCTATAGGCCCAGAGTGCATCATCAAGTTTCTTCGCCCAATCAGTTCTTGTGGCGTTAACTGTTTTGGTCAGCACACTCTTTATTTCGCGGTTGGAGACCTCAACCTGCCCGCTAGTTTGGGGGTGATACGGGGTTGCTACCTTGTGACGTACATCATATTTAGCAAGCAACTTTTCAAAGACACGGTTGCAGAAATGAGTGCCTCCGTCACTAATAATGGCCCTTGGGGTCCAAAACGGGTGAATATATTCTTCTTTAAGAACCCCACCACCACTCGTGCATCATTGGTGGGGAATGCTGCAGCTTTTACCCATTTGGACATGTAATCTACAGCAACAAGTATGTATTTATTGCCGTAGGAGCTGACAAAAGGGCCCATGAAATCTATACCCCAAACATCAAATACTTCTACCTCTTGTATCAGATTCATGGGCATCTCATGACGATGGGATATGTTCCCCGTCCTTTGGAATTCATTACAAACCTTCACCCATTGATGAGCATCTCTAAACACAGTGGGCCAATAAAACCCGGCCTCCAACACTTTAGCTGCTGTTCGTACTCCTCCGAAATGTCCTCCATAGGGAGCTGTGTGACAAGCCTGCAAAATAGCAAATTGTTCTATCTCGGGGACGCACCTCCGGATCATGTTATCAATGCAAATTTAAACAAATGATGTTCATCCCAATAGTAATTACAGCTATCACGGTAAAATCTTTTCTTTTGCACAGAGGAGAGCTCATAAGGGTCGATGCCGTATGCCAGGTAATTAGCAATATTTGCGTACTATGGCACCTCTCCCACACTTGTCGCCAGCAGCTGCTCATCTGGAAATGTTTCCAGAATATCCTCAGACTCAGGTGCCTTTTCAGCACCTTCAAGGCGTGATAAATGATCATCGACTTGGTTCTCTGTTCCCTTACGGTCACGAATCTCCAAGTCAAAATTTTGCAAAAGCAACACCTAACGAATTAGGCGCGGCTTAGACTCTCTTTTCTCAACCAAGTACCGAATGACTGCATGATCAGTGTACACGATCACTTTCGACCCGATCAGGTTAGACCTGAACTTGTCAAATGCAAACACTACAACCAACATTTCTTTTTCTGTTACCGTGTAATTCAGCTGAGCTCCACTCAACGTCCTACTTGTGTAGTAAATTGGGTGCATTACCTTATCTTTTCGCTGGCCCAACACGGCTCCCACAGCATAGTCACTAGCGTCACACATGAGTTCGAACAGTTGCTCTCAGTCAGACGCAACTATAATCGGTGCAGTGACTAACCGCTTCTTTAGCTCCTCAAAAGCTACCCTGCAATCATCAGAAAACACAAATGGGTTATCTTTTTCTAGTAACTTACAGAGAGGGTTGGCAGTTTTGGAGAAATCCTTGATGAATCGCCGGTAGAATCCGGCGTGTCCCAGGAAGCTACGAATAGCTTTGACTGACGTGGGTGGAGGGAGTTTTTCAATCACTTCTACCTTTGCTCTATCCACTTGAATACCTTTACTCGAAACCAAATGTCCCAAAACGATTCCTTCTTGTACCATGAAGTGTCACTTCTCCCAATTCAGCACTAGGTTCGTCTCGATGCACCTCTTNGAAATAGAAATCTGGTTGTACCCCGAATACCCGTCAAGGAAACAAAAATGAGACCTCCCTGCTAGACGGTCGAGCATCTGATCAATGAAGGGAAGTGGGAAGTGGTCTTTGCGGGTGGCTAGGTTCAACTTTCTGTAATCCATGCATATTCTCCAACCCGTGACGGTTCTAGTGGATATCAACGCATTTTTATCATTCCTTACCAGTGTCATACCGCCCGTCTTTGGTACACACTGTACTGGGCTAACCCAGCTGCTGTTAGAGATGGAGAAGATGATTCCCGCATCTAACCACTTTATAACTTATTTCTTCACCACTTCCTTCATATTTGGGTTCAACCGCCATTGATGTTCCCTAGAAGGTCTGTGTCCTTCTTCTAGGAGAATCTTGTGCATGCAATAGGCTGGGCTGATCCCTTTGATATCTGCCATCGTCCAACCAATGGAAGTTTAGCATTTAGAAAGTACCTGTAACAATTGTTGTTCCTGCACATCTAACAACCCAGATGAAATAATAACAGGTAATGTAGAGTTAGGTCCAAGAAATGCATACCTGAGGTGCGCTGGTAAAGGCTTCAGCTCTAACTTGGGTGGTATTTCAACTGAGGGCTTGGCTGGTGGGCTTTCTCTCTTATCCAAGTGTAATGGTTCAATTTCGAGAGCCCTCGACCATGTCCCTTTTCCTTCCAATGCTAATACCCATTCTTCTAGCTCCTCACCGTTCATATCATCTAAGTTCATCAAACATGCAGCCAAAGGGTCCCCAACAGTTAGGGATGCGTCATCTTCTTCCAGTATCACGTTCATGGCATCAATAAGAGAGCAGTTAGCGAACTCACTTGGTCGCCTCATAGACTTCTGCACGTTGAATGTGATTTCTTCATTATTGAGCCTCATCTTAAGCTCACCAGTCTCACAATCGATAAGAGCTCTGCCTGTGGCCAAAAATGGCCTTCCCAAGATTATGGGAATTTCCTCATCTACCCGGCAGTCTAGGATCACAAAATCAACAGGGAACACAAATTTCCCCACTTGCACCAACACATCGTCCAGAATACCCGACGGTTNGTCACATAGAGCTTTGGCGAAATCTAAGTTGCCAATGGTACAAGGAATTGTTAAACTCCCTGGGTCAGACAACTTTTCAGCAATAGGACGCGTCACCACCACACTACAAGTCTGAGTAAGGGTGACTGTAGCCAGATCTTGGAAGTCAAATTTTCTGGACGTCAAGTCCTTCATCATTTTAGCGTAGCCAGGCATTTCCTTCAATGCGTCAATCAATGGGATATTTACCTGTATTTGCTTTAGCATGTCCAAGAATTTCTTATACTGCTCATCCTTCTGATATTTTTCCAGCCGTTGAGGGAATGGAGTTGGGGATCTCTTCTTTCCTGTTATCTGTTCTTTTTCCTTTTCCACCACCACCTCAACTGCAGGCTCTGTGATTTACTCAAGTTATTTCTCAACTTCACCTTGCTTATTAGATTCTCCTTCAGCTGGCTGCACTGTGCCCTTGGTCAACGACGTCGAGTCATCAATTTCAATAGGCACCTGCACCGATTTATCTGTCTGTCTACTTTCATGCCTCATCTCTTGTTCCAGGTCCAGGTCTCTGCCATTGTGGAGACTCACTGTCATTAACTGCTTTGGGCCCTGGTCCCTTGGATTCACCTGACTATCAGCATGTAAAGTTTTGTGAGGACGATTGTTAACTGCATTTGAAATTTTCCCCAGCTGCACCTCGATATTTTTAATGGCTGAGTCATGGGCATCTACTCTTTTGCTGATCTTAGCATTTGACCCAATAACCTGCTGCATCATAGCTTCTAACCTGGAGAACCCATCTTCTTGTCTTCCCCCCTGTTGATGCTGAGGAGGGTAGTATGCTTGTTGTTGATTCTGATGGTTATAACCTTGTGACCTCTGATATGGTGATGCATTACCTTGTGGTCTCATGAAACCCATGCTTCCACTGTTCTTCTGTTGGTGAGGTGGTCTATACGGTTGAACTTGCTGACCCTAGTTCTGTCCCCTTGTCTCTGGCTTCCATAATTTGACACATAATTCATGTTTTCTGGATAAGGAGGGTGATCACGTTCTGCATTCCACTGGTTACCAAATGGTTGACTAATGCAAGATGTGCATAAGCCCTCATTGGTTGTATCTACGATGTGTACCTTCTGCTTTTGCCCTAATTCTTCCACCTTCTTAGTTAGTATGCTCATCTGTGTTATCAACATCGAATGGCACTGAGTGAACTACAGGAGTAATGGGTGCATTCCTTGTTGTCCATCCTGAATTCTGTGCCATTTTATCAAGCAAAATCTGACTTTCTCTCCACGTTTGCTCAAGAATGCTCCACCAGCTGAATCATCAACATTTGCTTTAACAGTATCAACCAGACCTATATAAAAACGCTACCCCAACATCTGCTCTGGAATACCATGGTGTGGATAGATAACCAATATTCCCTTAAATCGTTCCCATGTCTCCTGCAATGTTTCAACTGGTTTCTGTCTGAAGCTCAAGATTTCATCAATTTGTTGAGCAGTCTTGTTGGGTGGATGAAACTTGTTCACGAACTTCTTAACTAACTCCTCCCATGTGGTAATGGAATTGATGGGGAGTGAGTATAGCCAAGTCTGGGCTGCTCCAGTCACTGAGAATGGAAACAACAACAGTTTTATTGCCTCCTGAGTGACGTTTGGCTGCCTCTGTGTTTTGTAAATTGACAGGAAGTTCTTCAAATGTTGCTGGGGGTCTTTGATGTATGACCCTGAGAATAGTCCCTTGTTCTGCAACAAGTGCAGCATATTATTTGTAATCTGGAATGACTCGGCCTATATTTGGGGGACTAGTATCACAGTGGCTAAATTCTCTACCGTGGGTTGTGCCCAGTCATATAAAGGAGCCTCTGCCCCTATTTGAGCGACTAGGTCTACCACATCATCCCCATTGATGTTCCTGTTGTTTGGATCTTCCATTTCGGTTTCAAGTTGTTTCAGTAAATTCGAAGGGCTCCAACAGGAGTAGACCGAGGATTTAGCCTATAGGGCACAAGAGGCGAACAAGGTGATTGCCATGCAGCAAATCATAGACAAATTGACGGGCCAACTCAATGTTGTCGACACTGAATTGCAAGGCTTACTCCAAGGTGGCGGAAACCACATTGGGGGTGCTGTGAACCTCGTCCCTGTGCCACAAAAGCTGAAGATTCTTGTACCAAAGCCTTACATTGGAACAATGAATGCCCACAGGCATAAATAAACGCCCATCAAACTTTTGATGATGGGACGGATGACGACATATATGAATCTGACCAGATAGAACCAATAGGTGCCTTCAACACACTTGTTTGTTCTATTTATGAGGCCTTAGCAGAAACCTGTGTCGTCATATGTAAGAAGAATGACCCATGCCTAACCACCAAGAAAAGGAAAACAAAGGCGGATGAGGAGCCTCCTCTTAACCAAGATAAGATCCTAATGTTCCTCGAATGAAAGTTAATGGCAAGCCCATTCGGGCGATGATAGACGCGGGCGCTACTCACAATTACCTAGACTCAACTCAGCTAGAGCACCTTGGTCTAGTTGTAGGAAAGGGTAGAGATCGTGTCAAGGCTATCAACTCATCGGCTCAGCCAGTGGGTGGAATAACCAAAGGAGTACCGGTGAAGCTAGGACGTTATGAAGGAAAATTCAACTTGCGTGTGGTGATTGATCATGCTCAACTATGTCTTATAGAAAGACTAAACGGGCGCTGCAAATATAATCTGGGGTATTATGCTCAGAGTCGATCCCACAGGAAATTTACGTATCAATCAAGCCGTCAGAATACGAAACTTTTACTTAATTAATTTTCTCAAGAGTTTTGAATATCAATTGGTGATGTTTTATTGTTTCTACTGACAAAATTAGTAAACTAATGATTAACTAACAATATGATATAAACAATTATAATAAAGGTCTAAGGTTATGGTGTCCCCCGTCGGTGAACTTCATTCTCGGATACTTCTTATATTTTGATTAGTTGTATCTATCAATCATGAACACTCTATCTACCATAAATCTCTCTCAAGTAATTATGATAATTTACTAGACGCACTCTCTCAAGTTACACTAGCTAGATTGCATTACAGTTCACTTTAGATTGCACCCATGGTATTGTTATTTCTAATCCAACCTCTAAACCCTCGGTTATAACTTTCGTCTATACTCCGGGAGTGATGTTTTTCAAACAACTACCTAAATATGCACAATCTCTCAAGTAGATACATAATAAATAGGCACAGCTAATTGAGGATCCTTTCAATTAACTACAACAAGAGCTTAGTTGAACAAATAGAGATTAACGACCAACCAAACTATATTAATATCACAATAAGTTCATCTGCAACGGGTTCCACCAAAACACTAGATTAAGGAAATTATCTACTCATGATCATAATAATCAAATCCAAAATAATTTGCATAAATAAATTACAGAGTAATGAATAAAGGATGTAAAAAATCAATGTTTTGCTTTTCTGAGTAGTATTCCACAGGCTTCTCTTGTCTCCAATGGCATTTCCCTTCAAAGTTGTGTTTTGGGTCTATTTATATGTTTGGGAAAAACCCTAAACGTGTAGGATACTTCTAGCCAAACCGAGAAACACTTAAAATCTTTAAAACTCGGACTGGGCCGGACTAGGGACCAGGCGTTACAGGCCAAACGCCTGGCTAACGTCCGGCTAAGCCTGGATTTATGTCTCAAATGCCCCCAAATGCCTGGTCCTACCAGGCTTTACAGCCCAAACGCCCGGCTAAAGCCTGGTATGACCAGGCTTTACAACTCAAACGCCTAGCTATAGCCGGGTTCACTCCTTTTTGACTCTTGAGCGTATTTTTGACGTTTGTGCATCCATTTAGCTCGGATTCCATCTCCAATTCACCTACACATGAAATAGAATCCATTATGAACATACGAAGTGTATTTTTATCATTAACGCACATAAAATGTAAGGCACATAATGCGTCAAACCATGAATTCTAGCCACACATCAGTGATCATATATGACTTCGAACTTATTGTTGGATTGGAATTCATGAAGCAAACCAACACTATTCATGTACCTTATGCAGACAGGCTACTGATAAAAGGAGCAAACAGGGGCAAGCCCTGCATTATCCCATGCATAACCATAAGGATGGCCGAGGGGAACATCTCGGTCGTGCAACTGAAAAAGAGAGTCAAAAGACATAAACCTATGTTCTTGGCTACCCTCAGTATTGAAGATATTGAACGCTCTTCGGGTCCTATTCCTACACCCGCGAAAGAGTTTCAGAAGGAGTTTGAAGACGTCATGCCACAGGATATGCCAAAGCGGCTCCCACCTAGGAAAATTGTGGATAATGAGATTGAGTTTGTGTTGGGTGCGAAGCCACCCGCCTGGGCGCCTTACAAAATGTCAACCTGTCACCAAGCTTCGGAGACAGTTGACGAAAATTCTAGACACTGGGATCATTGTCCCTTCCAATCCCCTTATGGGTTCCCGGTGCTGTTCCAAAAGAAACATGATGATACCTTACGACTCTGTCGGGATTATCGGGCCCTTAAGTAAATCACCATGAAGAACAAGTACCCCATCCTACTAATGGCAGAACTGTTGGATAGATTGAGTGATGCTACATTTTTCGCCAAAATAGATCTGAAGACAGGTTACGGGAAAGTCCGGATTGCTGAGGGAGATGAACACAAGATGACTTGTCTAACAAGATATGGGTCGTACGACTTCCTAGTCATGCCATTCAGCTTGACTAATGCTCCAGCCAAATTTTACACCCCGATGAACCAAGTCTTCTGAGAGTACATTGACGAATTTGTGGTGGTCTACTTGGATGACATTATGGTATATAACAAAACATTGGAGGAACACTTGGGGCACCTACGACGGGTCCTAGCTCGACTGCTGGAGCATGAATTATATTTGAAGCTATCCAAGTGCTCATTCACCCAAAAATAGATCGACTTCCAACATGTCATCAAGGAAGGGCCAATCAAGATGGACTAACAAAAGATTTAGGTTGTCACAGATTGGCCGCCGCCTAAGGATATCCACGCCTTGAGGGCGTTCCTTGGCCTATGCAACCTTTATCGAAGGTGTGTGAAAAATTACTCTCTCATTGCAGTTCCGTTGACATAACTCCTAAATAAAGTCACGCCTTGGGATTGGGGTCCCAGGCGAGCGGAAGCCTTCAACACATTGAAAGCGACTATGTCTAGTAGCCTTGTCTTGGCTCTTTATGATTTGGTCAAGCTGTTCAAAGTACAAACGGATGCCTCCGACTACGTTGTGGGCATAGTTTTGCTACAAGATAGGCATCCAGGTGCGTATGAGAGCCAAAAATTGAAGGTTGTCGAATGACGCTATGCCGCCCATGAAAAAGAGTTATTGGTTGTCGTCCACTACGTACGCCTTTGGAGGCACTATCTGCTGGGAAACCCGTTCGTGGTCAAGAAAGACAATATAGTTGTTAGTCATTTCATGGCTCAACCAAAGCTGAATGGATGACATGCCAGGTAGTAGGAACTCCTAGCGGAATTTCACTTCAACTTGGAGTATTGGAGTGGTAAGACCAACCAAGTTGCTGATGCGCTTAGTCAAAGGGCTGACCTAGTATTAGTGTGCTTACTTGCCACCCTAAGGGGGAGTGAAGTGTCCACCACTATAAAAGACCAGATATAGGATCTACTCACTAAGGATCCTTATACACAATATTTGGTGGTCGTGGCAGGACATGGAAAATATCGCCAATTCTACATGGAAGATGGGTTCCTAAAGGTGAAAGAAAACCAACTTTATGTTTCTAAAGGAGGAGATATGCGAAGGAATCTTCTAATAGAATGCCATGATTATGGGTCGGCCATCCAGGGGAAGAACGCACCATGGCGTTGTTGCGCCATGCCTATTATTGGCCTCAAATGACAGATGATGTTGCTCAGTATGTGAAGACTTTCCTAGTGTACCAAAAGACAAATCTGAACGCTTGACACAAGCGGAACTTTTGGAGCCATTGCCTGTTCCAAAGAGACCTTGGGAAAGTGTGTCACTGGATTTCATCACCGGATTTCCTAAGGTCGGGGATCTTATAACTATCTTGGTTATGGTAGATCAATTTTCAAAATACGCCACATTTATAGCAACCCCAAAATATATATCACTAGAAGATAAAACTCAATGCTTCTTCTCTCATGTTGTCAAATATTGGAGCCAACCTAAAGACATCGTTAGTGATCGCGACTCTCGCTTCACTAGAAATTTTTAGACTCAGCTCTTTAAGTGCCTTGGGTCCAAGTTGAGCCACGGTTCAAGTTTTCATTCGCAAGTTGATGGCCAGATGGAGCGGTTCAATGGCATGATGAAGGAATACCTTCGCCATTTTGTTACCGGATTGTAAAAGAAATAGGTGAAGCTTGTGGATGATGCTCAATTGTATTTCAATTCATAAAAAAACTCTAGTAAAAACATAAGCACTTTTGAAATTGTTACCGGACAACAACCCTACTCCCACATACTGCGAATGCCTCAAATATGTCGACATCTCCTCGAGCCGCTAGCTTGTCGAATGAATAGAAGCGAAATTTGGAGATAGTGCGGAGCTGTCTTGTGAAAGCCCAAAAGCGGATGAAGAAGCGTGCTGATAAAAATAGTCGCTTTATTGAATACCAAGTGAGTGACAAAGTGATGGTGAAAATCTCAAAATGATACCTATTTGTAGGGGTCTATGACCCTCTCATGTTGCAAAAATACATTAGACCCTTGTCCATTGAGAATCTCATTAGGAAAGTTACATACCGGGTGGATACCCTAGCCTGGTGGAAGATTCATCCAATCTTCAACGTCAGCCTTCTGAAACCTTTTCGGGAAGACATGGAGGATCCTTCACGGAGCCAACTCACAGTACCCAGTATTTGAGGTCCCAATTCAACTGCGAAAAGGCGTGCAGAAGCTGTTCTTGATGATCGAGTGATTCACGCTTCAAGAAAAGATCACCAAGAGTTCTTGGTGAAATGATAGGGCTGTCATACAAAGGAGAATACTTGGGAGAGGGGAACAAACCTCAAAGCGTACAAGAGCCTGATCGATGATTATCTTGCAAGTAAGGCGTCGAGGACGTTGCCAACTCAGGTGGGGGAGAATGTCATGAGCGGCTTTCCATCCATGCCCCATGTCCCATTCGAAGCCCCATGGCGTCCTGGAAAGCCTCCAATGCTTAGCGCCATGGACGACTCTGTGGTCTTAACTACACCAAGCGACAAGCGCGCATGTTCCTATGTCGCCCCATCAATATCCCTCACCAGTGCCCAGCCACAGGCAGATGCCAACAGTGCTCCTCGGCAAGCTGTGCCCAAGTGCGCCCCTTGTCAGTGCAATCGACCCATGCCCTGCGGCCAGCGCTATGCGCGCAGACCCTGATGCTAAAGACAAGGTTGCTGCTAGCGTACTTGTTTTTACCTTGTAGGAATCTAAGTACTTTTTATTATAAATATAGAGTAGTTTTAAGTTTCAATTATGATTCTCTAGCTTATTTTTGTCTTATAACTTTGGTTTATTTTTTTAAGCAGTATTAGGGTGGATCAAGTAGTCAAACTTTCAATCAAGCAAACAATTCTCTGTATTGGTATCTCTTCCCCTCGACACTTTGTTGCCTTTTGTAATAGATTTCATTAATCTAATCAAGCTTTCTTTCATTTTTATTCTCTTTTCTGTTCTCTCAATTGCTCTTGATATTGTTTTTCCCGTACGGAACTGATAGTCTCGTCTAGCGTACGGAGGGGGCCCTAATTGACGGATAGTAACTGCACAGACATTAGTTGCTTAGCCTTATATCGCACTTGCGCTCAGGAAGGTGTCGTGCGCATGTTATTTTTTTGAGTTTTTAGGAATAAAATATTAGAACAATTATATTTAAAAGAAAATGACACTCATTTAACTTTCTGTGACAAATATATCAATTATTTTTGGTCAAGAAACGATTACTATTTTGGTACGATTAAACAGAAGTGTATAATTTCATTTTCCTAAAAGAAAGGCCTCTTTCCCAAACATTATGGAATAATTGCACATTGGGTTCAAAGAGGAAGAGTGCAAAAAATATTTGGTTCTCTTCCTCTGCCCCCAAAATTAATGACAACAAAGTTAAATGCATATTCTCCTTCTATATTTAGGCAGTCATTGTTTATTTTTGGTGCATCAACTTAATTAAGATAAAAAAAAGTAGTTTACATACAAACGTGCAAATACAGACCTACATATTGCATGGATCAGCTAAAAAAAAGGTAAATCAGTTTTATAGAAATGTAATGAGTCTGCTGAGTCTAAATGCTAGTTACCAACTCCATTAACGTGGTTTCAGCCTATTTAATTTTATAATATACTATGTCAAAATCAGTCATATTTATTTATCTTTTAGTCATATCTCTGCATAAAAGTAAAAATAGAAGAAAAGAAATTAGCAAGTCAGCTCATTTGAGAAGGCCGCTCTCGGGTATAGTGTTTTGGTAAAAATTGCACGGGGCGCTCTATTTAGGCGTCTCTCTTTAATTTGTACCCGCTTTATTTTTATGTTTGTACCGGTACTCGTTTTTTTGTTAAAAGCCTTTCGAAAAGACAATATTACCCTTTTACAAGTAGTCAAGCTTCCTCTACTTCCATTCCTAGACTGTATACTCACAAATACTCTCTTTCTCTCTCTCTCCCGTTCTTCGCTTACGATCGTCATTGTGCTTTGATATTCATCGCTTCAACTAGTTGTTCTCCAACAATATTACATATAATCACAGGTACATTACAGTTATTTCTATCTTTTTTTTGTGATACTCATGTTTTATAGGGTTTTTTTTATTTTTTATATTCATGTTTGATCGGTTGTTAGGGGTTAGTTCTATAGTGATTT
>MDKI01051613.1:0-29965 GCA_005239505.1 Nicotiana paniculata | reverse complement strand
AAGGCTCTCTATGGTCTCAAGAAAGCGCCTAGAGCTTGGTACGAGAGATTGTCAAAATTCCTGTCGGAACATGGGTACAAACGAGGCAAGATAGACAGTACTTTGATCCCAAAGGAAAGGGAAAAGATCTTCTGATTGTGCAAATATATGTTGATGATATCATATTTGGGAAACTACTGAAAAGCTTAGCAAGGAATTTGCTATATTAATGGGGAGTGAGTTTGAAATGAGTATGATGGGTGAGCTAACCTTCTTCTTGGGCTTGCAAATCAAACAAAATCCATATGGCACAATGATACAACAATAGAAGTATGTGAAAGAACTCCTCAAGAAATTCAAAATGGAGGATTAAAAGGAGATAGATACCCCAATAGCCACAACTACAAAATTGGATGTGGATGAACCTGGTTCATCTGTTGATCGGAAGACATATAGAGGGATGATTGGGTCTCTACTCTATCTTACTGCAAGTAGACCTGATATTTTGTTCAGTGTGGGACTATGTGCTAGGTTTCAAGCCAATCCAAAGCAGTCCCACCTCACTACAGTAAAAAGAATTTTAAGATATCTGAAGGGCACCACTGAACTGTGCCTTTGGTATCCTAAAGGTAGTAATTTTGACCTTGTAGGATATGCTGATGCTGACTATGCATGTTTTCTGGTTGACAGGAAAGGTACTTCAGGCATGACTCACTTTTTGGGTTCCTACCTTGTCTCTTGGGCCACCAAGAAACAAAATTCAGTAGCCTTGTCTACTGCTGAGGCTGAATATGTGGCTGCAGCCTCTTGCTGTGCCCAGTTGCTATGGATCAAGCAACAACTCCTGGACTTTGGTATAGATGTGGGATGCATTCCTATTTACTGTGATAACGCTAGTGCAATTAGTATGACTAAGAACCCGGTTCATCACAAGAGAACTAAGCACATAGATGTTAGGCACCATTTCCTGAGGGATAACTATGAAAAGGGAATGATCTCAATCGAATTTTGTGCTACTGATCGTCAAATTGCTGATATATTTACCAAAGCATTGAGTAAGGAGCATTATGAGAGACACATGCTTGAATTGGGGATGATTAAGATTACCTAATTGAAAGACAGAATTGAAATTATTTTTATTTTTTTTGTCTAGGAAATTTTAGTTAGCTACTTAATCAGATTAATCATTGCTCAGTACTATGTCTTTATTGCCATACTCTCTTGCCATGTATTAATATGATTCCTAGTCACTAATGATGTTTCTCTATCTTTGTGAATTGAGGCAAAATAAAGATTTTTAACAGGATGAACCTGGTTCATCCATGCTGGCTTACGTGACTGACAAGGTACGTTCTCATCTACATACATGTATTAATTCAAGTACAGTCATACATGAGCAGGACTCTATCCATTTATGGTTCAAATTCAATTCTCGTACTTACCCAAATAAAAAACCAGTTTCAAGAAGTCCCGTCTCAATTAGCCTAGTGTTAAAGGGAGAGTAACTGTCTAATCAATGTCCAATCGCTGACAGTTCTTAATCGATTAGGATCCTACTTGGGTTAATACACTTCCGTTGCAATCTCCCCAGCCACAAGTTATAAATAGGCCATCATTACCCATTGTGCATAAAACAACAGTCGAACCTTGTTCAACTTACTCAACTCAAAAACCCTACTGCCTGTTATTTTCCTCTCTCTCTAACAAAATCAAAATCATGTCATCTCCTCCACCAGTTTCTTATGACTCATCACCAAACAGAGATTATGACGGAGGAAACTATGAATCCAAATCAAACTCTCCCTCAGTTTATAGTCTCGAGTCTCCTGAAAAGCCATCAACCCCAGAACACTCTACAATCCCTGAACCCACACCAAACCCTACCCCATACCCCAAAACCCGTCATGTTAAGGTTCTTGCACGTAAATCTGTGGCTTCTGGTTCAAGAGCAAAAATCTTGGAAGAATTGTTACTGGCTGAGGAAGACTCCAAACCAGAATCATCCAATGATTCATTCAAATCAGCCAATGAAGACGAAGCACCTGGTTCATCCAGTGCTAAGAAAGGTAATACTGAAGTTACCTCTGCTTTAAAGTCTGCTGAAAATCGATTTGTGTTGGTGGGGTCTATGGTGGATGTGGAAGTGCCAAGAAGGCAAAGAAAACTCGGGGAAGAGAAAATCTTGAGAACGAGGGTGAAGTAGATGTGAGGGGATCCGGGGAGGATGGTACCACGCTTGCAATTTGTGGCCCCATTCTTGAAAATCTTGAAGAAGATGTCATGGTTTTAGGGCGAAATACTGAAGCTGAGGAAGCTGCTGCTGGATTGGAGAAGTTAATGAAGGAAATAGATGAACATGTTTCTTCTGCGGAAGAAACTTTGGCTGAAAGACTGAAGAAGTTGGGGGACTCATACAACCCCAAGAAGAGAAGGACTCCTAAGTCCAAAAAGTCTAAAGCCTCAGTTCTTCAAAGAAAAGGAAGAATACTAAGTCCGTGGATATACCTATTCTTAGTACGTGCTATGAGAAATACTGTACGAGAAGAGGAGGAGAAATTGGAAAAATCTCTACAAGAGAGCAAAAGAAAGAAGGCAGAAAAGGGGAAAGCAAAGGTAGGTGAACCTGTTATTGTTGAAGTTGATGGTTGTTGGACCTGGTTCAACAAGAAGAGGAGGCTGCTCCAGTAGTTATCAAGACACCCAAGTCCAAAAAGGCTAAGACTTCTTCAAATAAGTCAGCTACTGTGTCCATCACCACTGTGATTATTGCTTCAAGGACAAGGTCTAAGATAAAGAAGGTGAAGAAAGTACAGATTATTGAGAAGGATGATGATCCATAATGGAGTGGAGAGGAAGAGAAAGAGGTTGGAGAAGTGTCTACAGACAGAATTTCCATGTTTGGCAAGAGAAAAATCTTAAAGGGAAAATTGTTGAAGGATTTGGAGGAGCCTGGAATGAGATATTTACTGGATTTTCTGGCTGTGCAGGGCTGGAAGGACATGGTCCTTCGCATGGAAGGCAGGATGGTCAGAAATGAAGTTGTGGAGTTCATGGGGAATGCCACAGTCATTGGAGGCAGGGTCACCTCATTGGTCAGGGGAGTTTAAGTCTCCTTTGATGCTCAAGAACTGGGAGTCATTCTAGACATTCCAGTTGAGGGTTATGACGACTACACGAGGCAGAGATGGCCTTGTTTAGATGGAATGGCCTCAGCTCTATCACCAGATTCTTCTGCGACAATGAGAAGGAGCTTGAACCTAGGGTTGTATACAAGAGTGAGATGAAGCCTGAGCACAAGTTGCTCTTTGAGTTTGTGATCAAATTCCTACTGCCTAGACAAGAACAAAGACACACTGCTAATTACATGTATTTAACCCTCATGGAGTATCTGTACAAAGGCAAGCAGATCAATTGGCCAGTTTTTATCATCCAGCTCTTGGACAGAGTGATGAATGGAACCAAAGCCCATGCGATCCCTTATGGATTTATTCTGACTGCAGTTCTTGCTCATTTTGGAGTTCCTACAAAGAAGGTTGAGATGGCTACTGCTAAGGATTTCTTTGGGAAGGACACTCTGCTGTCTTGTGATTATATTGTCAATGCCTCGACAGATAAACCTGGTTCATCTCGAAAGCAACCAATAACCATAAAGGTCCGTACTTTGGTGCAGGAAAGCGAGTTAAAGGATATGGAGATCCTTCGATTGAAGTCTCGCTTAATTGAGGTGGAAGCTGAGCGTGATGCTCTCAAAGCTGAGTTAGCAAAGGAGAAGGAGAAAAATGAAGGTGTTTTACACCAAATGTTGTCCCTTCTACAAATCAAGAACCCAGCCTCATCTGCACCCTCCCAGCCTTAGGAATGTCCAGAGCTACCCCCTTCTATCTTATCAAGTGCCCAGTTCAGGACAATATCTAGTTTGTTTCAGTTTTGATTCTATTTTTCTCATGTTTTGGCTGTTTTGATTTTAATATGTTTTGGTGCTGATGAACTCTGTTAATCAATGAAAGCTTTCTGTTTTGGAAAAATGTCTCAATTTATTATTTAGCTTACGTTATTAGTTTCTTGTGATGATTAATCATGTTTGCACCTGCAGTTGCCTACGTTGACCATGAGTGATAATTAAAAAACTGGTAAGTATCATTTTGCAACTTTCGATGATGCCAAAAGGGGGAAGATGTGCTTTGCGATATTTATAACCTAATGAACCTGGTTCTCAATGATTATTGCTTAAAAATATTGAAGTGTATACAGGATAAAAGCACAGAGTTTGTCATCATCAAAAAGGGGGAATTTGTTGGCCCATGTCACTGAATGGGTTTTGAAGATTGACAAATATTGGCAAGTTGAACCATGTCCATCAGAGCATACACACCTGAACGGATCAGTTGGCACAAGAATCGTACAAGGATAGGATATATCAGTGATTGCTGAGTATCAAAGAACTAACAGAATGTCTCCTAATACAAAAATATTGCAAACTGATGAAGAGAATAGAAGTTGAATTCGGAAAGGACATAAATGAAGGAAGGAAGTTGAGTTTGATAAGAACTTGTTCTCCCAGGCAGAATCGGACCAGAACTCAACAACCGACTTTATAAATACTCAAAGTATTACTGCTGAAAGTAACAACAAAAAGGGACGCACAAAGACTAAATTGAATCAAGTTCTGTAAGCAAAATTCCCAGGTTATTTGCAAACAGAAGTATTGTGCAGAGGCTACAGTTCAACTAGAAGAAACAGTTGCATTGTCTATCATTGAATCTAGTTGGTTGTAGTAGGAGTATTAACATTGTATCTTTTCAGCTTTCTTAAAAGCAAATTGTAATAGGTACACACTGTTCAAGTTAGAGTTAGCTTGAAGTCTGTAGAAATTAGCTAGAGGCTAGTTGAGACAAAGAGGATTAGAGTTAGTCCTAGGATTACAAAAGAGTTTATTTTGTAAGTTCGTTTGGCTCAGAGTGTTTAGTTAAGTGTTTGAGCAAATCCTATTGAGGAGTAGGTCGTGGTTTTTTCACCTTTTGAGCCAGGTGTTTTCCACGTAAAATATATGTGTCTTTACTGCCTTATTATTCCGCAAATAGTAGTAAGCAGTACACCAAGAAGAACCAGGTTCTTCTTATTCGACATCACTCAAAAATTGGGTACTGCACAATTAACTTATAACATTGTGTAGTATTGAATTCTAAAACAACACAAAATATATCAATACAATTAAGCATAGGCTTAAAAATCGGTTCGCAACTCAAAAGTTGCCTAAATAGGGAATATATTTCCAAAGTTCCATTCTTTGCATTCCAAAACCCGTGAAAGGGTGCATAGTCCGGGGTTTCATACCCTCAGGACATGATTTAAAGACATTACTTACCTCAAAATTAACCTGGAAACTATTCCACAACACGCTTGCCTCTCGTATCAACTTCCGAAGGCTCCAAATCTATCAAGTTCAGATTTTTATCATCAATTTATGCTTAAGGAATAAATTTCAATCGAAAATATCAAATTTAGCTCAAAAATCTGAATTTGGTCAAAACCCGACCCCCCGGGCCCGCGTCCCGAAACTCAAAAATTTTTATACAAAATTGTTCTTCTTCATCTCAGGAGTCCGTACATATAAAGAACACTAAAATCGAAGTTCGTTTGACCCCTTAAATCGACCCCTAAAGGTCTCAAAATATCAAGCCCTAACTCCCCTTTTTTTCTACTGATTTTCATAATTAAACACTGATATAAGGTCTCCAATCACATATAATCGAGTTATTAAGTCCAAAAAGCTTACCTCAATGATGAACCAACAGTTCCCTCTTCAAAATCCCTCAAAAACCTCGGAACCCGTACATCAATGGTAAAAAGAGGGTTAAAAATAGCAAAGGCATGCTTATATACTTTCTAAACAGTGGTTCCGCATCTACGGCCACATAAGCGCACCTGCGGTCCCAGGTGCGCACCTGCGGAGCACCCTCGAATCTCAGCCACCGCACCTGCGCTGGTACTTCCGCATCTGCGGCATCGCAGGTGCAGAAAATACCTCGCACCTGCGAAATTTCCTCATCCACCTTGCTTCCGCATCTGCGTGCACTTTTCTACTTTTGCGAGCCCACTCTTGCGGTCAAACTTCCGCAGGTGCGGTCACACCAGTAATCAAAAACCAGCAGTTATTTGCTGCATTTTCTCAACTCCGAACTTCCCGTTGACCATCCGAAATCAATCCCGACCCCAACCAAATATACCAACATATAATATATGACCATTCAAACTTAGTTGCACTCTCAAAACACCAAAACTAATATCAAAACACCAAAATTACATCGGATTCAAGCCTAAGAACTTAGAATTTTCTAAAATCCACCAACGATGCTGAAACTATCCAAAACAACTCCGATTGACCTGAAATTTTGCAGACACATCCAAAATTACATTATGAACCTACTCCACTGTTGGAATTCCATTCTGACCCCGATATCCTATTTCCCACTGTCGACCGGAAATCGCCAAAACTAACTTTCGCCAATTCAAGCCTAATTCCACATCGGGCATCACAAAATTATTCTGAACACACTCCTAAATCCCAAATCACCTAACGAAGCTATCCGAGCCATAAAATTCGCGTTCCGAGGTTGTTTACCAATAAGTCAACTCTCAGTTGACTTTCCCCATTTTAAGGCTATTTTTAAAAACTAAGTTACTGAATTCTCATTTAACCATTCTGATTTCAAGCCTATCAACTCTAACACATCAATAATAGAATAACCAATCCATGACAATTCAATGACAGTAATAAAATGCAAGTTCTACGTAACGACAGACCGGGTCGTTACAGGAAGGTACCTTGTGTTATGGGTTGCAGATGCTTGGCTAGTGGTATGGTGATTATGGGATTCTAAGGCTTTTTGATGTTCAGGTTTTGTTACGTGACCGGTAGATCTACATGGGTGCTTCAGTAAGATGATGGGGTGTGAGTGATATATTAGCCATTCTAGTAGTGTAGTTGAGATTGGGTATGGAAACTACGGTATTCCTGAGGTTATGGAGCTGGATGTCCTCATATGCAGACTATTTCGTGTTTGCGACTTGTGAAGAAATATTGGGATTGGGATAACTAATTGCATAAATTGTCAGTAGATTGACATCGACTTGGGGAGGGATATTTACCTATTTGGGAATGATCAAGGTTTTGTTTGGGGGCTAATTGGAAGCCCAACGAGAATGTGTACTTTATATCAGATCAGGTTTGGGTACTCTTGTGAAGTTGATAACATGGTTATGTTACCGGACAGGACGGATATTATTTGTGCCCTTAGCCTAGGTTATGTACTCTCTTATGCTGTTATGGGCTGTGAGGTTGTATGATTATTCTCTACCCATGTTGTAATTCCATTCAAGCCTTATGGCGATGTGGGCAAGATGACCCTCGTGATGTTGATTTGCTCATTACACCTTAGTTGTGCTTGTTTTCCTCTATGTTGTTCTATTTATACTCATTTCCCCTAGTTATACTTGTGCACTCTATTGTGTTGGATATCAGCATTCACGTGATCAGTGAACCCAAGCATTTTGGCTTGATGACTATCCCTATGTGGGTTGATATATTTGGGGCCAGGCTACATACCGCAGCGGATGTGATATGAGATACTTTTTGTTGTGTTTATTTTGTGTTCCATTTCCCCTATGTGGGATGAGTTGATGAAACTGTACTTTGTCATTATATCTGTTGCGCTTGTTAGATAATCCTTGTACTTTGCTTTGCTTCTATTTTGCTACATGCTTGTGTTATAACATGTTTGGTTTACGGGCCTTGTTATGTGAGAATATGTGTGGTCCCATGATGAGTTGTTAGCTAGGTTTCTGGTATTAGCTGAGAAGATGTTCTTAGACCTGAGGTTTGCACTATTGTATTGAGGGTGAGGAGTGGTTGGAAGGATGATGCTATTTCTGCTCAGATTTGGGAAATGATGCTTGAGGGATGGGGGAGCTTCTTGGCGTTTTAAATTCATGGGAGGTTATGATTTTCTGCATGTTTCTTTATCATGGTCAGCGTTGTGGAGGTTCAGATTAAGGTTCTATTCAATGTGAAGTGTATTGCCGACATCCAGAATATTATTTGGGCAGCTATTGTAGTTAGAAGTTATTGCTATGGTAATTTGAGTTGTGTGGAACATCATGTGAATGTACTCTGGGTTGGAATTGTGGCTCGATTCATCTTGTTCAGGCTTATACGGTGTGATGATGTAAGATTCGCGTCCTGTGATGAATTTCAGATGTTGCGGGTTGCTTTCTGTCCTAAGGTTATGGACTAAGGATGAAGTGAAATCTTCAGTTAAATTGTGTTGTATGGGAGATGGGAAATCACCCTCGGGTGCATGTATGGTGAGCTCATGCAGTAATTTGATGGCTTTGGAATGACTCTGGGCACATTCGAGGACGAATGTATGTTTAAGTGGGGGAGGATGTAATGACCCGACTGGTCGTTTTGAGAAATTGCGTCCAGATCGAAAGTTTGAGGTCACGAGTAGCTTCACTCCGAGAATTATGACTTGCGTGCATCATCGGTTCGGGGTTTTTGAGAAATTCGGAAAGGATATTTTATAAGTGACTCTCATTTGAGAAGCTCGGAGTTGAAAGAATTGACCAAGGTTTGAACTTTGAGTATTTGACCTTGGATTGGGGTTTCGATGGTTCTGATAAGCTCGGGTGGTGATTTTGGACTTAGGCATGCGTCATGATTTGGATTTGGAGGTCCGTGGGGGTAATTTGAAGCATTTTGGTGAAAATTTAAAAGTTGAAGTTTTGGAAGGTTGAAAGGTTTGGCCAAGAGTTTACTTTGGTAATATCGGGGCCGCGATGCGATTCCTAGAGTGGGAATAGCTCCACTATGTCATTTGGGACTTGTCTGCAAAATTCGGCGTCATTCCGGGTTGATTTGAAGGTTTCGACACGAGTTTTAGAAGTTAGAAGATTTGAATGTTCATAAGTTTGATTCATGGTGAAATTCATAGTTTTGATTTTTTTTTATGTGATTTGAGACCTCGAGCGAATCAGTGTTAGGTTACGGAACTTGTTGGTGTGTTTAGATGGGGTCCTGGAGGCCTCGGGTGTGTTCCGGATGGACTACGGGTCATTTCCTCCTATTTTTGGAGTGCTGAACCTGTAATCTGGTTTTCTCCTTCGCGTTCGCATCAGCTCCTTCGCGTTTGCGAAGAGTAATCTTTGAGGCAAGAACATTTGTTCTTCGCGTTCGCATGCCTTTTTCCATGAATGCGTAATCCTGCCCCTCCCCTTCATCACGTTCGCGTTTAGTCTCACGCGTTCGCTAAGCTATGTGTTTTCCTTCTTTGCATCCGCGTACTGTTCCCCGCGTTCGCGTAATCCTGTCAAGAGCTATCAGAACTTTTTTCTCCGTGTTCGCGAGTGTGTCTTTGTGTTCGCAAAGCACTTCCGGGCAGCCTCACTTTTCTTCTTCGCGAACGCGAATCTTCCCTCGCGTTCGCAATGCACAAAAACCTGTGCAGCATAATATATTTCCCAAATCGAAGGTTAGGCCATTTTCATCATATCTTGACTTGTAGAGTTCGATTTTGAGCGATTGCTTGTGGGGTTTTCAAGAAAATGGATTGGCAAGTGTTCTTCACTTAGAATTTATTATATTCCATAATTTTACCTTTATTTTTATCATTTAATTTGTATTTTGGGTTGAGAAAAATGGAGGTTTTTGAAGAAAATTTTTAAAATGAAAATTATGATTTGAGGGACGAAATGGTATCGGAATTTGATAATTTTTATATGGTTGAACTCGTATCAGAATGGGTGTTCGTGTTTTGTGAAATTTATTAGGTTCCGAGGTGCGGGTGTTTGGCCAACTGTTGGGTCGATTTTTAGATTTTGATAAAGATTGAGTCTTTATGATCTGGAATGGTTTCTTTTAGTTTTATTTGTGCTTTGAAGTTATTTTGGTTAGATTTGAGCCGTCCGGAGGTCATATCACCCCAGAAGCTCATTTTAGAGTATCATTTTATCTTATTTGAGGTAATTATCTTGTCTAACTTTGTGTAAGGGAAACCACCCCTTAGGAATTGATTTAATTGTGCTATCTTGTTATGTGAAAGTCATGTACTCATGGTGACGAGTGGGTACACCGTCTATATGTGGTATTGACCGGTTTAGAGTGTCTAGTCTTTTCCCATGCCTTTGATTAAATTGTCATAACATGAGGTATCTCGTTGCTAGGATACTCTTACATGCTCTAATTGTCGTTGTTTGCACTTATTGCACCTCCTACTTGTTGTTTGTCCCGCTTATGCCTTAACTGAAGTTATTGCCTTCCTTATTGTCTTGTTACGTCTTAATTGTTGAGTTCTTCTATGACTATGTGCATATCTGCTACATGTCCAAATTGTTGTGATTGCCTGCTTAGTTATCACGTGCTATACATGTCTTGTAATTTTGTAAAGATTGTTGTATTCATTTGATTTTACGTGGTTCCCTTGTTGCTGTGTACTCATATCCTTGATTGTAGAAATTCTGGTAAATTTAGTTATTGAATGGTTGTTGTTGATTTAAATTATTATACGGGGGATCGGGTTGCACACCGCAATAGGTGAAATAATAAAGGTGGTGGAATAAGGGATGATATTTATATTGTGATATTGATTTTACACGTTGGGATCGGGTTGCACGACGCAACAGGTGAAATAAGGGTGGTTTGTTATGGTGAAATAAGGGTGAATTATGATATTGATATTATATGGTGGGATCGAGTTGCGTGCCGCAACATATTATGTTCATTGTTATGATATTGATATTGTATGGTGGAATCTGGTTGCACGCCGTAACATATCTTGTAGTTTGGTATTCCCTGTTTTACTGTGTTGGCTTCAGTTCCTTCGTACGAGACTCTGATAATCTGTATTTCTGGTTTTCACTGCGTTCTGAGGATCGAGTTCTTGTCATTGACTTATTGCCTTGCCGTCATTCCTGAGCTCTTTTCCTAATACTGTTATTCTGGTAAATTGATTTTAAGGTGACTTTACTACGTTATGTTATTACCTCCTGTCCTGCTGAGTTGTTAGTAATATAGTGATTTAAAATAAAAGAGTTAATATCATGCTACCTTGTGTGACTTCTAAGTTAAGACTCGCCGTACATTTCGGTATTACTATTTCTAATAGTTGTTATATTTTATTTCAATTGATTTCTCGACTTAATATCTTTAACCTGTCCGAGGTTTTTATTTCACTTAAAAAGGAATCCTTACTACATTCAAATTTAATAAATTCTTTATTAAATTCAATAGCTTATTATGTGTTGTATTTTATTGGAAAATGTTATTTTTTTCACTTAAATGGTTTCTAAAATAAACTCATCTTTCTCACTGATTTCCCTACTGGGTCTAGAAACTGTATTATTACTTTATGATATATGAATGAAATCTCATGAACACCTTAATTAGCATGTGACTTGGATATGATGCACTGAGTAGCATGTGAATTTTGCCATGCAAAGTGAGATGGAAATATGTGGGCACAAGGTGCCATGTTTGTTAAAGGTTTGGAAGTTATGATTATGATATAAGATTACGTGGATTTGGATTGTTGACATGGTGTATTAGAAATGATTCTATTGGTTGAGTTAACATCGTTTCCTCTACTTGAACTCATTTATGCTTCATCCGGACCCAATTATGCTGTTGTTTTGATTACTTGGTTAATTCTCGTTACCATTCGTGTTTCCTCTTACTGTTACTTCTGTTTGTAATTTGATATCCTTCTACTATTAGTATTATTTTGTTAGTCCTTTCTTGTTAGAGTTAGGTTAAATCATGCAGGTTATATATATTCGGTAATGTCTTGACCTGACCTCGTCACTACTCTACCGAGGTTAGGTTTGATACTTACTGGGTACCACCGTGGTGTTCTCATGCTACACTTCTGCACATCTTTTTGTGCAGAGCCAGGTAATTCGGATCGAGTTGGTTTGAGACTTATGCTTTGTGAGACTGGAGACTTCAAGGTACACCTTCTAGGCGTTCGCAGGCTCTGAAGTCACCTTCTGTTGTATTTATTTCCATTGTTTCTTCTTATTCCGGAACAATGATGTATTCATTATGTATAATTACTCCTAGAAAGGGTTATGACTTGTACTACCTATTTTGGTATTGTAAATTGTATAGAGATTTCTATTTTGAAATTTTTTGATATTAGCAAAAATTGTCGTTATTTCAGTTAATGTTAGGCTTACCTAGTTTTAGACACTAGGTGTCATCAAGACTCCTTCGGAGGGATTTTGGGGTGTGACAGGTAGAGTGGAATCATAGAAAATTACTTGAAGCATATAGAGCCCTTCTTTTCCAATCCAAAGTGCCACTTAGATTCTAGGGTGATTGCCTATTATCAGTCACTTATATCATCAATAGACTTCCTTCCAAATTACTCAACAACAAATCACCTTTTGAAGTATTATATGCGAAAGAACCGTGTTATTCTCACCTATTATCTTTTGGTTGCTTATGTTATAAAGCTGTCCCAATTCTACAAAGGGTTAAACTTCAACCGAGGGCCTTGAAATGTGTATTTCTAGGATACCCTTTATCCAAGAAGGGATACAAGTTGTATTGTTCATATACTCAAAAAAATTTCATCTCTATAGATGTTGTCTTCCATGAACTTGTGTTTCCTTTTGATAAGCCTTCTACTTCTACCTCTCCTGTCACAAAGTCCTATGTTCTCCCTCCTAATGTTGTCCTGATCCTTTTTCTAACACCACTGACTCTACACCTTTTCTACCACCTACTCCTGTTCTACCAAATGATGATGTGAATTCTAATAGTCCTTCTTTATCATCTACCCCTGTACTACCCGCTATTGATGGTGCTATTCATAGTCATCCTTCTCCAGCTGAACCTTCTGCTCCTTTACTCGCTCCTAATGATTCTCATCATGTTTCCAATCTTGCTTCATCTACTCATGCCCCTCCCCATTCCATCCTGATATACCTTCTCATGCTGATGATTTTACTGCCTCACCATTAAGGAGATCTGACAGACCTCATCATCTTCCCTTTTTTCGCCAATATTATAAGTGTCAGCTCAATGCACCCTTTTCTTGTTCTTCTTCTCAGCATACATAATCTAAACCATACACGTATGCTCATGCAACACCTATTCCAGTCTGTCAAGAAGCAATGATAAAAGAGTTTGAGGCCCTAGATGCCAATAATACTTGGGATATTATTGAGTTACCTACTGGGAAGAAATCCATTAGGTTCAAGTGGGCATATAAATCAAGTATAGAGCACATTGTAGTGTAGAAAGATATAATGCCAAGTCTTGTGATTAAGGTTGAGGGGATGGACTTCATTAAAACTTTTTCACCTATTGTAAAGTTGTTTACTGTTAAATATCTTATAGTTGTTGCTATCAAACATGGTTGGTCCCTGTTTCAGCTTGATGTGAATAATGCTTTTCTTCAGGTGATTTACATGAGGAGGTTTACATGAAGCTTTCTCATCTGCCCCTTTAGTTTGCAAGCTAAGTAAATCCCTCTATGGCTTAAGGCAAGCTTCCAGACAATGGTACGCAAAGTTGTCCCAAGCTTTGTGTTCAAGAGGGTACACTCATTATTTAAATGACTATTTCTTATTTGTAAAAGGGTCTTCTGGTGATATTATTATCCTTGTTATTTACTTAGATGATATAATTGTAACAGGGAACAATCTTGTTGAGATTTTTGCTCTAAAGAATTTTTAGATAATGATTTTAAGATAAAATAATTGGGTTTGTTACATTATTTCTCGGGCATTGAGGTTACTACTTCTCCTGGTGGTGTCTTCTTAAATCAAAGAAAGTTTGTCTTGAATTTACTTTAAAAGTACAACTGTTTAGAAGTGTCTTCTGTTGTTTCTCCTTTGGATCTGATTTTTAAGTGGAAGGCTTATTCGGGGGATTTGTTTTCTCATTCTGAAAGGTACACGAGTTTAATTGGCAAGGTACTATTCTTGACTCTTACCAAAGCTGATCTATGTTCTGGTGTGCAACATTTAAGCCTGTTTTTTCAAGCTCCTAGATTGCCTCATATCATTGCTGCATTACATATGTTAAGATATCTGAAGGGCACCATTGATGTTGGTCTGTTCTACTTTAATTCTCCTGATTGTACTCTCACAGCATATTCTGACACTGATTGGGCAGCTTGCCCCAAAACTCGCAAGTTTGTCTCTTGTTTCTATGTCTTTTTGGGTGACTATTTGGTGGCCTATAAGTCTAAGAAACAACTAGTTGTTTTCTCATTAGCTGAGGCTGAATATAGGGCTCTCAGTAAAGTGGTGGCTAAACTAACATGGCTCGCTTACTAATTTTTCTGTTCATATTTTTCATCCTGTTTCTATTTTATGATAATTAGTCTGCAATTCACATTGCTAGGAACCTAGTGTTTCAGAGAACAAAGTATATAAAGGTGAATTGCCACTTTCTCCGAAAGAAGTTGGCAGATGGTTTGATCCAATTGTTACATGTTTCCACTTACACTCAACTTACAGATATCTTCACTAAGCCTCATAATGGAGTGCTTCATCATTCTTTATTGTCTAAGTTGAAGGTGTTCTCCCCCTCCAGCTTGAAGGGGATGTTGGGTTATCTGACTACTTGGCCTCAAGCTCAATAAGGAAGAATTGAAGACTCGGTCAGCTGCTATTTTATTTGTACATAATTATATATGAATTAGTTTTATTTGTAGTTAGGCTTCTTTTGTAAGCAACACTTCTTTATAAATGAACCAAATATAAATAGAAAAGGGCCCGCTGGCCAATTCAATTTTTGGCCATAAAATATTTTCTCTCACTCTTCTATCTTCTCGAATCTTCTTCTCAAAACCCTAACTGACATTTTTCCTGAATCCTGCTCGATTCAAGATGTTCACACTAAGTTTATCCTTTTAATGGAAGCCAGACAAATACCTCTTTTCACTATGGTCATCTTCTCTTTTTTCACTTTTTTCAAAAGAAGTGAAATTTGAATCGTTTAGCTTTCGGAAATATGTCTTTAGAAGAAAAACTACAAATGTTTTACGTTGACCATCAACTATACTAGCCAAATGAAATCGTCCTAATTATCTCGAATAAAGTGAGAGCTCACTTAAAACTTTTAACCACACAAGAGGGTCAAAAATGTCTATAAGACATGTTATTTCCTTAGAGGCGGTGCACATGAGCAAAGGTGGGATTAGAAACAAGGAGATTGGAAAAAATTAAAATACCACATATGTGAGTGAAAATCATGATTTGAAGCATTTCTTTGAATACCCTGGCCACTATTTTGAAAGTCATTCTCCTGTTAATGAAAAATATTTCACTTATACATAGTGTAATTTTGTAATAAAAAGAATTCAATTATTGACCACCCTTGGACTATGGATTCGCTGGTGGAGATGCCTATAACTTCAATTGTTAGGAATGATGTCTATCGAGAGTTAATAAAAACAAGATAGTTAAGCACCATATGAATAAACCTGAAATTACTGACGTTTTAGATATTTCTCATCGTTAATTATATCGGAAAAAACCTTTTACGACAAAGTGTAAGAAAAGAAAACTTCAAGGGGTTGAGTAAAAATCTCTTCCTGTTTTCACAAATCCCACTAATGATGAAAACGATGGACTCGAGTTACTCATCATATAAATTTAGGGTGTAAAAGTCTTGTAACTGATGTTTTAGTTTTCAGTTATTGAGTATGTATCAAATAACAAGGCCATACAGAGGTTACGCTTGGAAAATACATGAGCCCACCAAGACATGTGCTTAAAAAATTTCAATCGATCAGTTTTCCTTAGCTTGGAATAGACTTAGTTACCATTTGGACGTAGATCTTCTTTACTAAAAAAAATTAAGATATTGTTATTCATAGAATTTGATCAGTTAAAAAAAAAATAAAACTTTCTAAATTTTTTATGGTCCAATTTTTGGGTAAAAGGTTTTCTTCTGCTCACAAAAGTGCAACTCTTTTTTCTAGTAAAATGTATGTGCGAACACAACTTCAACTTTTAAAAGTTATTTTTTAACACAATTTCAAAAATTATTGAGCCAGCTTTACTTGCCTTAAGTTTCAACAAGCTCTGTTTAAAAAAAAATCACATTTCAACCAAATCTATGTACAAACGTTAGCTTAATACAAACGTTAGCTTAATAGATTTCAAGTTCCAAAATCTAGCATGGGCTAGTGATTGAAAAATTTTCTTCCACTCACAAAACTTCAACTTTTTTTCAAGTAAAATGCATGTTCAAACACAACTTCAGCTTTTAGATAATATTTTTAACACAATTTTTAATACTCTTTTTTTAAAAGTTTTAACCAAATCTATGTTCAAATGTAAACTTATTTTGTGATACGTTGGCATCATGAATACATATTTTATAAACCAAAGGAAATATTAATGTATTTAACACATTAATATTAGATTATACTCCCAGCAGAGTTATTTCATTTCTTAAAGCTCAACAAATGGTTGAGAAGGGGTGTGATGCGTATCTAGCTTATGTGAGAGATGTCAGTATTGATACCCCTACAATTGAGTCAGTTCCAGTAGTGAGGGATTATCCAGATGTATTCCCGTCTGATCTTCCGAGCATGCCGCCCGACAGGGATAACTGCTCCTCTTGAGTTGAAGAAGTTGAAGGAGCAGTTACAAGAATTGCTTGATAAGGGTTTCATTCGGCCTAGTTTGACACCTTGGGGATGCTCCGGTCTTGTTTTTGAAGAAGAAGGATGGTTTTATGCGTATGTGCATTGATTATCGCCAGTTGAACAAAGTTATGGTGAAGAAAAGGTATCTATTGCCTCGTATTGATGACCTATTTGATCGATTACAGGGTGCCAGGGTGTTTTTCAAGATTGACTTACGTTCAGGCTTTCATCCTTTGAAAATTCGGGAGCCAAATATCCCGAAAGATGCTTTTAGTACTCGGTATGGTCAATACTAGTTCCTTGTGATGTCATTTGGGATGACCAACGCCCCAGCAACATTCATGAAATTGATGCACAGTGTGTTCTGACCCTATATTGACTCTTTAATCATTGTGTTTATTGACGACATTCTGGTGTACTCCCGAACTCGGGAGGATCATGAGCAGAACCTAAGGACTGTACTTCAAACCTTGAGAGAAAAGAAGTTATATGAAAAAATTTCAAAGTGTGAGTCCTGGCTAGATTTACTGGCATTTTTGGGTCATGTAGTGTCGAGTGAGGGGATCAAGGTGGATCCGAAGAAGGTTTAAGCAGTGCAGAGTTAGCCCAGATCGTCCTCAAAGTTGGTATATTCAGATGGGGTCTCGAGTGACTCGGGTGTGTTTTGGAATATCTTTTAGCGAGTCTGGGCATTTCAGCACTCTGATGTCATTCTGGAGCTTTTGGGAGTGCGCGATCACATTTTGGAGTGCGGATGTGCGGCCGAAAACTCCCAAAGTGCGGAGATAGTGGTAATTGTATGGACTGCAGTTGAGATTGTGCGATTCGCAAAATTCTTCTCGCGGCCGCAGAAAAGGGTTCTGCAGGTTTGATGGTCTAACTTCAGAAACTTATATCTTTTTATATATAAGGAATTTGAGGATGATCTAATAAAGAAATTTGTAGTCCTTTGACTCTGTTTTTCATAGATTTAAACCATTATTCATTGGGACTTTGTACATAAGATTATGGCCAATTTACTAAAGCCTGGTAGTGCAGCCACCGTTGAAGTGCGACCGCACAATTTGGAATTTACGGCCGCAAGACCTGGGATGTGCGGCCAGCACAATGAGAGGTCAGATTTTGTACTATATTAACAAGGGTTGGGGTATTATTTCACATTTGGACTTTGGGAGCTCGATTTGTGGCGATTTATCGTGGGGTTTTCAAGAAATTCATCGGGGTAAGTGATTCTAACTCGGATTTGGTTAATATACATGAATATATCATTGGTTTCATCATTTAATTAGTACTTTGAGATGGAAATTTGGGAAAAATTGTAGAAACCTCATAAACTATAATTTGGGAATTTGAAGGTCGAGTTGTGGTCGGATTTGACTAATTGTGGTATGGTTGGACTCGTGATTGAATGGGTGATCGTATTTTGTGACATTTACCCCATTCTGAGATGTGGGCTTATGTCACACCCCAAAACCGAGGGGCGAGACCGGCGCCTAACCGGATGATCCCGGTCAAGCAGACCTGGATTGCCTTTCCTACCCAACGCATCACCCCGTGTTTATAATATACATTATTCCACATGAATTAGCAATTTAGAGTTTAAGCATGAATCCACTACTTGAGCTCATATTATCCTTTATCATTTCCGCATTTGATAATCACAAGAATATACAACAATTCTGATTCAGACCACGATTACTAGTAAACACATTTACTGCTCAAATACATATTTACAACCCACTTTATGTCTACGGAGCCTCTAGTATTACTAAGGGTTTACACTATACTTGCCGGCAACAATGCCCCGATTATACCTTAAAATACATAACATATACAAAAAAAGGATGATGTAGATTACACACGGCCCCGAGAGGAAATGGGGCTCACCGGATCTGCTGAAGGTACGAAGGGGAAACACCACTATCGGCGGTCTGAGCTACCTGCTGTGGAACCACCTATATCCATATAAAAGATGTAGCACCCCCGGCAAAAGGGACGTTAGTACCATTGAATAGTACTAGCACGTATGAACCAAGTTTATTCCAAGTAGAATCAAATAATGCACAACTGGAAAGTAATTATGGTAACCACACAAGTACACACAAGTATACAGAAAACCACAACGAAAATTTCACAGTTACTGGTTTCAATTTCCCATCTGTTGTGGGGCGCAACCCGATCCCACTATACATTCTCATCTCACCCTTATTACCTCTCCACCCTTATTACTTCGTGTTGCGGCGCGCAACCCGATCCCACCATACATTCTCATTTCACCCATATTGCCTCTGCGCCCTTATTACTTCGTGTTGCGGCACGCAAACCGATCCCACCGTACGCTCCCATTTCATAACAACAATCACCAACAATTATATCACAAGGACCTTTATCACGAAGAACATAAGTTCATATCAACCAATAACTATGTGAAATCAAGGCACAATGATCCTTACCAATCAGCAATTCATATATGGTGTTTCCATAATCATTTAACTCAATGAAATCAGCCCATATTCACTTTCATCATTTACTACACAACATTTAGCACTTGGACATTCAACACTTATATTTCATTGTCGTTTCATTCATTTTGCAGCACATCCTCTCATACCGATGTATTCAACATTTAACGAGATTTACACATGGTAGGATAAGCACAAAGAGTCACCCTTCATAATCTCAATTAGCATGGTAATTGACTTAAGAAAATTAGAGAATGAATTCATACAACTCGACACAGCAGGACAAACAATTCACATATGCTCAAGCAAGAACTTCATACCGTGTACTTGGACACCAACAAGGTAACTCTACAAAGATTAAAGCTAGCCATACATACCTTGAATCGGAATTCCCCTTTAATTTTCTACCACAATTCGCCGGACCTTCTAGCACCTTCAATCTAGTTCACAATGTGGCATAATTTAACTTAGAATTAGAAATAATGGTCATGTCTTGAACTCACTTGATCATCCTATCAAACACTACGTGTTCTTTTAGATTAAAAGGCCTTTTTTTAGTGAAAGATTACTCTAACCCATTTCCTTTTACTAGATTATGACTAGTTGGTTACATGCATACAAGACTCCTACCCCCATCTTCATAAATCACCTAACCATGTTTTATTTTAACAAAAATCTGGAAATTAAGGTTGATAGGGTGGAATCTTACCTCTTATAGTGAAGAAAATAGTGTTCTACTTGATCAATTCCAGGCCTGAGTAGTGATGGAGGAACAAATTTGATGAAGTTGGAACTCTCTCTCTAGAACCCACTCTCTCCTCTCTCTAATTTATCAGAAAATGAGCTTAAAATGAAAGGGGTATGTGTTTTAATGAACTGGGGGTCGGGTATGAAATTAGAAATTTAACAGTCCCGAAGATAAAATGTGGTCAGGAATGCGATCGCATTCCTAATATGTCGTCCGCATTCTTGTCGCATAGTTGGCCCTCAAATGGGCCAAAAATAAAAATAGACTGCCCAGTTATGCGACCACTATGTGGTCCGCATACCTGTTATGCGATCGCATAGTGCGTCGCATAACTCCCTCCGCAAAAGTCAAGGTGCAAGAATGAGACAACTATGCGGACCGCATTCGTGAAATACGATCGCATTCTTGGTCGCATAGTTGTCCTCAAAATGGACAGCAAACTGTCCAGGTATGCGACCACTATGCGGTCCGCATACCTGATCTGCGATCGCATAGTGGACCGCAGACCTGCGCAAATCTGGAAAATTTTATCTTTTAAGGCTCGGGGTACTTTTCACTCAAAAAGGGTCTGTTTTAAGAATTTCTACGGTCATAACAACACAGGGACCTATTTGGGCATTATTTTTAGCCATGAAACTTTACGGGTCTTTACAGCTCGGGTCGAATTTTTGGGGAGAATTTCTTATTTCTTACTAATGTCTTAATTTCATTAATTAGACTAGTTTCTTATAGTTATATTAATGGTAAGTAATTGCTTTTGGTTAAATTTGGGTCATTCGGAGTTGGAAAGTCGTGGAAAGGGCATTCTTACTGATTGATTGAGCTTGATTCGAGATAAGTGGCTTGCCTAATCCTGTGTGGGGGAAATCCCCTTAAGATTTGGTATTGTTGTAATGATTCTATGATATGTGAGTGCCGTGTACGCGAGGTGACGAGTGCGTGCACAGGCTAATTGTTGTAAAAATCCGATTTTTACTGAGTAGTAACTTGTTACATCTTAATTGAGTTATACTAGCATGTGTAGTTATCCTGTTTAGCCTAATTTTGCATGTCTACGTGTCTTAATTACTTATTTGAAACTTGTACAACATGCTTAATTGACTTCCCGCTTTTCCTTGACTTGTATTTAGTCTTAACTTGTAGGATTTCTTGTTGTAACTGTTGTTTCCATAGATTTGAGATGTGTTGTCACGACCTAATTTCCCTTCCTTTGGGTATCATGATGGCATTTAGTATTAAGGACTAGGTAAGCCTAATATTTACAGAATAACAACAATAATAAAGTAACATCAAATAATTTCTGAATTGAAATTCTCTATACAGTTTACAATTTTAAAAAATCGGCAGTACAAGTCATAAGCTCTACAGAGTTTACTACAACTTCTAAATACAACTATTCAGAAATAAGTAAAGACAGTGTATGAACAAAATAGGACGGTGACTTTGAAGCCTACGAACGGTGCAGCAGGTTTACCTTGAGTCTCCACATCAGCAATCCACGATGCTAGCTAATGATCAACGGACTTCAAAATACCTGGATCTGCACAAAAATATGCAGAAGTGTAGTATGAGTACACCACAACAGTACCCAACAAGTATCAAGACTAACCTAAGTGGAGTAGTAACGAGGAACACTCAAGACACCTACTGGACTAAATAACATGAACAGTATAAGTATAGGAACAAAGAGTATGAAATCTACATAGAGACTATGCGATATGGATGACAAATACAGTGATTGAAATGAGGAAAAGAACAAAAACAAGTATCAGCGGAATACCATAATAATGACAGAGAAGAGTGAACGGAAACACAACCTAAACCCGAAATCACAGATACAGCAAGCACAAGTAATAACTCAACAACAACAACCGCTTTCACATCAGATTTTAGTCAACAAAACTCCACAAGGTACCGAACCTCGAGCTAATCACAACTCACGGGTCCCAATACCTGAACCCTAACTCCTAGAACCCTGTGCCCTCATTATATCTCACTACCGCACTGACGACTCAAAATAGAGCCATTCTCACATAGAAGGCAAGTAAACAAGGAAATCCGTCTATACTCAAATATATCAAGAAAACCTCTTAACCAATAAGGGTACTTAACTACGTATATCATGTGCAAGTGTCCTAACATAGTTTATACCAGCTAGTAAGCATAAGGAAAGAAACGGACAACATGTAGAATGTGTTCTCACAACTTTCATAAGATAAAGCTCACACAGGTAAGTGTACTACTACAAAAATATCGACAACAGGAATGGCCCCAGGCCAAAACAAGTCATCACAATCAATCCCTGACACATCCTACCTTATCTCGCCACGTGTGCAATAGTAAAGTAAATGCACGCCTTGTCTCTCCACACGTGCATAATCATGTTCCCACCTTGTCTCGCCACATGCGCAACCCACATATATATATCCCGCCTTGTCATGCCGCATGTGCAAATATCAATAGTAAAAACAGCATGGCAAAAACCTCATGAAACCCCATATCAATAATCGCACAGTAGAGGCCTCGTGCATCACAACAACAACAACAACAATGACAATAGTACAATGTACGACAAGTAAATCAACTCAAGAACCCCCGATCACAAGAAACGGTAGAACTAGTTCACAAGGAATAACCATAATAAAGAATACTAAGCGTAATAAGAAAAGCTCAACATGGAAGGAAACAATATGTAACGATGGTCCCACAATGTACGGTTTAACAACAAGAAACTAACATGAATCACATAATTCCAAATAAGGGAAAGTCCACTAAGGCATAGGATATCTAAGCTTCTTTTAACTTTGGGGAATTACGGAAGATATACAACAAAATTTCAATAAAGGTAGGCAACAAGAAGATAACCATAACCTCGGCTAAGGGTGAAAATTTACAAAGGGATAACCACAACTTCAAATAAATATAAGCAACTGGGAAAAAGGTAACATGGCAATGGAAGGGATAACAGTTTCAATTAAGGCACAAATGAATCAAGTAAATAATAAGACTGGATCATGTAACAATTGATTCTAATTAAGCAGGTAAAGATAAAACTAGTAATTAAGGAATGTAACCATAACAAGTACAACCAGATATTCAATGAATACAAGAACCTAGGAACCCTAAGAGGCCAATTTCCACAAATAAATCCGAGCACGTACTCATCACCTCGCGTACACGGACTACAATCAACATAGAGGACTCAAATCCTAAGGGGTAGTTCCCCCACACAAGGTTAGGCAAGATACTTACCTCAAAGAAGGCAAACCTATACTCTAACATGGACTCCTCGGTGAAATGACCTCTGGAGGGCTCAAATCTAACTAATATAACTTCAAGCACAAATAAAACTCATGAGAAACTATTCTGGATCATAAAGTCTCAATCTTTATAAAAATCTAAAAATTGATCCAAAACCTGACCCCCCAGGCCCGCACCTCAGAACCCGACAAATTTCACAAAACCCGGACACCCATTCCGATACTAATTCAACCATACTAAAATTATCAAATTTCGATACCATTTCGTCCCTCAAATCACGATTTTTCATTTCGAAAACTTTCTTCAAAAACCAATATTTTCCTCAACTCAAAACTCAAACTAAATGATAAAAATGAAATAAAATCGTGGAATATATTAAATACTAGGTGAAGAACACTTACCCAATCGATTTGCTTGAAAATCTCACAAAGAATCGCTCAAAATCGAGTTCTACAAGCCAAAATATGATCAAAATGGCCTAACCCTCGATTTGGAAGATAGCAGCTGCCAGAATGAATTACACGATCGCGGGAGGAACGGTGCGATCCCGAAGAGGAAAAATGTTGGGGTTTGAACTGCACTACGCGGCCGCGTGAGTGCGCATGAGATCGCGAAAGGAGAAGGGAGTTATCACTAGCTGTTATAGCTGAGCTATGTGAACACAGGCAATGATGTGCGAATGCGGGGAAGGCAGAAGCACATGTACGCGATCGCGAACAGCATTATGTGAACGCGAAGAAGGATCTTGAGGTGGTCAGCAAAGACATTTCACGAACGCAGAAGGAGCTTCGCGATCGCGAAGAAAAACACCAGAAAAATAGAATAGCTGCTCAACAATAGGATAAATTGACGCGTAGCCCACCCGGAACATACCCGAGGCCCTCGAGACCCCATCTAAACCCACAAACAAGTTCTATAACCTAATACGAACTCGCTCGGGGCCTCAAATCACATCAAACAATGATTAAACTACGAATCGCACCATGAATCGAACTTATGAACTTCCAAATCTTTCAACTTCTAAAACTCGTGCCGAAACCTATCAAACCAACCCGGAATGACGTCAAATTTTGCAGACAAGACCCAAATAACATAACGGAGCCATTCCAACTCTCGGAATCGCATTCGGACCCCGATATCACCAAAGTCAACTTTTGGTCAACCTCTTTACTTTCCAAACTTCAACTTTCGCCGAAATGCTTCAAACCACCCTACAGACCTCCAAAACCAAATTCAGACGCACGCCTAAGTCCAAAATCACCATATGAAGATGCTCAAGATCAAATGCCACCGAGTGGAACTTAAATTCTCAAAACAACCGGCTAGGTCGTTACATGTGTGTTTACTTTTTGGACTACGAGGCGGTACCTTAGGAGATCCTATGTTGTATATTTACTTTTGGGACTACAGGGCGGTACCTTAGGAGATCCCATGTTGTATATTTACTTTTGGGACTACGAGGCGGTACCTCAGAAGATCCCTTACCGCATATTTACTTTTAGGACTAGGATGCGGTACCTTGGGAGATCCCCGTTGCATATTTACTTTTGGGACTACAAGGCGGTACATCGGAGATCCCATGTTGAGAATTTACTTTTGGGACTACATGATGGTATCTCGGGACCGCCTCTATTGGTTATCCTTATGTGTTGTGTTGTTATCTTTATGAAATTTCTCCTTTTTAAATTTCCAGTCTCTTATTACATTGCTATATTTTTTGCCTTAAATTATTATATATTCCAGTAGGGACCTGACCTAACCTCGTCACTACTCTATCGAGGTTAAGCTTGGAAATTACTAGGTACTATTGTGATGTACTCATGTTACTCTTCTGCACTATTTTGTGTGCAGACCCAGGTACCTCCTACCAGTAGGGACCTGACCTAACCTCGAGAATATTTGCTGCGGCTTTCGGAGACTTCAAGTTACATCTACCAACGTCCACAGACCTTGGAGTCCTCTGCTATCCTTTTATGTTGTTCCCCCCTTATTTCTTCTAGTTACTGATGTATAAAAACAGTTAGAAAAATTCTTAGATCTTATGACTTGTGACTATCGGGTGTTGGAAATATTGTATATACTCGAGTGTTGGTTTACTTGTACATGTCGAGTAGTAGTCTATCAGTTATATAGTTATCTGTTGTATTTAGTTGTTAAATTCTGCTTTTATTTCTGTTATTCCGCGAATTGTTAGGCTTACCTAGTTGTAGAGACTTGGTGTTGTCACGACATCTTATGGAGGGAAATTTGGGGCATGAAATGTGGGTATCAAATGTCTAGGTTCATAGGTGTTATGAGTCACAAGCAGGTTTATTAGAGATTCGCTGATCGGTGCAGAGACTTATGAACTTATCTTCGAGAGGCTATGGAAGTGTTAGGAACATTTCACTTCTTTTATTCCTTGTCGTGCAAAATTGGTGACTTTGAAATTCTATACTTCTATCTTTTATTCTCTCACATATAGTGAGGACACATACATGAGAATCTGATAACCAGGCACCCACGCCCCTTGCTAGAGCCGCGAGAGGCCGGGGCCAGGCTAAAGACTGAGGACGTCCTTGTGGTGCAGCCATAGCACCTGCACGAGCTGCTACAGAGGAGCGACCAGTAGCTCCAGTCGAAGCATAGGCACCCGAGACGTCTATTACTGTACCAGCTCTTTAGGAGACCCTTGTAAAGTTTCTGAGCATGTTTGGCACTTTAGCTCAGGCAAGGTTGATCCCACTTGATCTTTCCATATCTCAGGCTGGGGGAGGAGCACAGGCTCCCGCTGCCCGCATCCCAGAGCAGCGGGTTCAGGTTGATCAGCTTCTAGATGTCATAACGGTACAACCAGTAACCGATGTTCGGCCCGAGGGTAGGGCAGCAGTTTCTGAGGAGGTGGAGCTCAGGCTTGAGAGGTACAAGAAGTACCACCCTCCTACTTTCAGTGGCATGTCATCAGAGGATGCTTAGGGTTTTCTTGAGGAGTGCCACTGTATCCTCCATAATATGGGCGTAGCGAAGTCGAGTGGGGTTTCTTTCACTACATTCCAACTTAGAGGAGCGACCTATCAGTGGTGGCATGCTTATGAGTTGGGTAGTCTGGCTTAGGCAACTTCACTTACTTGGACTCAGTTCTCGGATATGTTCTTGAGAGCATATGTTCCCTAGAGTCTCAGAGACGCATGACATGTGGAGTTTGAGCAGTTGCGCCAGGGTTTTATGACTGTGTCAGAGTATGCAATTCCCTTTAGCGATTTGGCTAAGCATGTACCAACCTTGGTTTCCACAGTTCAAGAGAGAGTTCATCAGTTTATCGAGGGGCTCAACCCTAGTATAAGGATTAACATGGCCTGAGAGTTGGAAATAGATATTGCATACCAGCAGGTTGTGGGGATTGCTAGGATATTGGAGGGTATGCTTGCTCGCGAGAGAGAGGAGAGGGAGGTCAATAAATCTAGAGAGTCTGGAACTTATAGTGGTACTCGTGCCCCAGCTGCAATTCATCATGGTAGGGGCTATGTGAGTCACCCTGTTCATTCAGCACTTCCATCCGCTAGTGGTTTTCTGGCCACTCCTAGGCCCCATGAGCCTTATTATGCACCGCCAATGTCTAGTGCACCTCCGGCATCGGGTGCTTTCAGCTAGGGGTGTACAAACCGAACCGGAAAACCACACAAAACCGAAAAGTCAAACCAAACTGATTAAAAACCTGACTTGGTTTGGTTTGATTTGGTTTGTTATTGAGTAAAAAAACCTGAACCAACCCGACATATAAATATATGATTTTTATATATACTTTTAAGATTTTATAAAAAAATTTCTTTAGAAAGTTCTAGAAAATTTGAGATTCTCTTGTGGGATATAAATTTAATAGAATATAAAGTGCCCCATATTTATTGACCTTAAATAATGGGTTGTATGTTCACTTTCTTATCAAGTGTTACTGAAATACGGCTCTCTCCTTGTTCTTTTATATTCATATCATATGTTAAGATTTATTAAATTCTTATATCTTTTTTGAATGTGAAGGGATTATTAATATTTAGTTATCATATTGATGTTTATGTTTAATTACTAAATTCGGTAACCTTAAAGTTTACATCAGTGAAAAATTGTTGTCAGACGACTAAAAAAATAATTACTATGTGTTACTAATAGAATTCTCCCATAAGAATATTTTAATCGATAATATGTTTGTCAATTTTTTATATTTTTACTAAATATATATTACTTATCAAATATTTAACAAAGTAAGATTGAAATAATATTTAAGTAACAAAAAACCTGAAAACCCGAAAAACCCGACAAAACCGAATCAAACCAGTCCATGTACACCCCTACTTTTAGCAGTCAGTCCAGCCGACCTGGCCCGAGCCAGCCACGCCCTCCGAGAGATTGTATTGAGTGTGGCGACATTCGCCATATGGTGAGGGATTATCCTAAACTTAGGAGGGGTGCACCTCCACAGACTACTCAGGCACCATGTGCTCCTCCAAGTCCCCAAGCTATGATTACAGCACCAACTACTACTCCACCTGCTCAACCAACTCGAGGTGGAGGTCAGGTAGGTAGAGGTCTCCCTAGAGGGGGAGGCTAGGCTAGATATTATGCTCTTCCTACTCGTACAGAGGCAGTTGCTTCCGGCTCTGTCATTACAAGTATTGTTCCAGTCTGTCATAGATATTTGTCGGTATTATTTGATCCAGGCTCCACTTATTCCTATGTGTCATCTTATTTTGTTCTGTATTTGTGTGTATTTCGTGATTCTTTGAGTTCTCCTGTATATGTGTCTACACCTGTAAGAGATTCTATTGTTGTTAATCACATGTATCGGTCATGTTTGGTGGTTCTGAGTGGTTTTGAGAATAGAGCCGATTTATTATTGCTCATGGACTATAGGGACGCTAACGGGTAAGTCTATAGAGCTGGCGAGGATCCTCCAGAAGAGGAGGGTCAATATAGCATGTGTACAGGAGACTAGGTGGGTAGGATCAAAGGCGAGGAATGTAGACGAGTAGAAATTGTGGTTCTCCGGAGTCATGAAGGGCAAGAACGAAATGGGTATTTTGGTAGATAGGGAGCTCAAAGAGTCGGTGGTAGAGGTTAGGCGGGTGAATTAAAAATTGATGGAAATTAAGGTAGTAGTTTGAGGGAGCACTCTGAATGTCATTAGCGCTTACGCGCCGCAAATGGCCTTGGACGAGGAGGTTAAAAGGCGCTTCTGGGAGGCGCTGGATAAGGTGGTGCGGGGTATTCTGCCTACGGAGAATTTATTTATAGGAGGGGATTTCAATGGTCATATTGGTTCGTCTGCTGGTGGCTATGGGGAGATGTACGATGTTTCGGCTTTGGTGATAGGAACGGGGGTAGCACCTCACTGTTGGATTTCACTAGAGCTTTTGAGTTGGTGATCGTGAACTTTATGTTTCCGAAGAGGGAGGAAAATTTGGTTACTTTTCGTAGTATGGTAGCTAAGACTCAGATTGACTATCTCCTCCTCAGGAGGTGTGATAGGGGGTTATGCTAGGATTGCAAGGTGATCGCGAGTGAGAACCTCGCAACTCAACATAGGCTCTTGGTGATGGACGTCGGTATCTTGATGAAGAGGAAGAAGA
Source organism: Nicotiana paniculata (assembly GCA_005239505.1). NCBI lineage: Eukaryota > Viridiplantae > Streptophyta > Magnoliopsida > Solanales > Solanaceae > Nicotiana > Nicotiana paniculata. The sequence goes on along the minus strand of MDKI01051613.1, from coordinate 1,248 downwards.
GGTTTGTACGGGGTCAGTCCAGGATCAGGTGAGGAGCTTTGTCTAGGGATAATGCGCGGTAGTTGGAGGGGCGCCTTACGACTATGGGTGCCTGGAAGAGTGGTGGGGATGCTAGCGCTATGTGGACGGCGACGACGGACTGTATAAGGGAGGCAGAGAGAAAGGTGTTGGGATTTTTGAAAGGTTACTCTGGCGGGCACCGAGGCGACCGGTGGTGGAATGACGTGGTCCAAGTTAAAGTGGAAGCCAAGAAAGCAGCATCGACGAGGATCAGAGGAGAGCGAACAAAGAAAGATACAAGAAGGCTAGGAAGGAGGCAAAATTAGCGGTCATAGAGGCTAAGACTGTTGCATTTGGTCGGCTGTATGAGGAAGTTGGTGGAAAATGTGGCTACAAGAAGTTAGTTTGGCTGGCCAAAGTAAGAGAGAAGAAGGCTTTCGACCTGGATCAAGTGAGGTTCATCAAAGACGAGGACGATTGAGTATTGATGGAAGAGACCCAGATTAGGAAAAACTGGCAGTCGTACTTTCATAGACTTCTAAATGAAGAGGGGGGGTGGAAACATCGTGTTAGAGTAATTGGGGCACTCTGAGAGCCACCACAACTTTAGGTACTATTGGCGCATTAAGTTTGAGGAGGTCGTGGGTGCGATGGGTAAGATGAGTCGGGGCAAAGCGACCGGACCAGACGAGATTCCAGTAGAATTTTGGAGATATACGGGTAGATCAGGCTCGGAGTGGCTGACTGGGTTGTTTAATAATATATTTAGGACGAAGAGGATGCCTGATAAATGGCGGTGAAGTACAATGGTTCCAGTGTACAGGAACAAAGGTGATATCCAGAATTGTAACAACTATAGGGGTATCAAGTTACTAAGTCATACCATGAAAGTTTAGGAGATGGTGGCGGAAGAGAGGGTAAGGAGGGTGATGCGAGACTAAATTGCATAGTTTAACATGTTATATACCTTACATTTTATGCGCATTAATGATAAAAATACACTTGTTATGTGCTTAATGGAGTTTATTTCATGTGTAGGTGAAGTGGAGATGATAACGGAGCTAAAGGGATGCAAATACGTCGAAAAATACGCGAAAGGAGACACCCAGACGATAGCCGGGCGACAGAGCCAAACAACCTAACCCTACTTGGCGTTAGCCAGGCGTTAGCGCTGAAACTCCAGCTCTACCCTGGCGTTAGCCAGGCGTTAGGGCTGAAACGCCAGCCCTTGCCTGACGTTAGCCAGGC
>ML319313.1:0-13954 GCA_005239505.1 Nicotiana paniculata | reverse complement strand
TTTGGAGACATCAGCCAGATGGAACTTGTGTGCGATAATCAAGCTGCCCTTCATATTGCATCAGATCCAGTGTTCCATGAGGGGACTAAACACATTGAGATTGATTGTCACTTCATCAGAGAAAAGATACTTTCAAGAGATATTGCTACAAGATTTGTGAAGTCGAATGATCTGCTTGCTGATATTTTCACCAAGTCCCTCACTGGGCCTCGTATCAGTTATATATGTAACAAGCTCGGTACATTTGATTTATATGCACCAGCTTGAGGAGGAGTGTTAGTTTATAGTAGCCAAATAGGAGTAAATAACCTTAACCTTAATCCTATATGTATTAGGAGTAGGACATGTATTATCTATATATAGGGCTCATTGTATCATTGTATAAAGAATATATAACATATTATTTTCTCCCGTGCTTTCTCACAAACTTAAAATGCCATTTACTTGGTGGCAATGGAGGGAAAGTGCATGCATGCATGTTGACAAGCTAGGAGACAAAGAAAAAACTAAAGCAGCTTTATCCCTAGGCATGAAGCAAAATTGGTCGACTTTACCACTGGAGGCCTTGATAATGCATGTCCCTCTGGACCAGTAATACCAAGTTCAATCATTCTTTTTTGACCTTCAAATACAGCATCCCCATTTTCTGCATGAACCATAGCTAAGGCACCAAGGGACTTGCATTTCTTCAATCCCTCCATAAGAAGCTCATCATTAACCATAAAAGAACCTTTGTACGCAAGGAAAAACTTGAAAGAGTTGATACCTAGGGTAAGAGAAAGATAGTCAAGGAGAGTGACGCTAAGTCACAAAGAGACAACAAAAAGTGCAGTAGAAAAATGCTTCCCAATGCCATGCCCTGCAAGTATGAACCCAAAAATTTAAAAAGTAGTCATGCAAATTACACTCTTTAGAAATAAGAACCTTTCTCCTTGACCATAATTTCCATATCCTCTGAAACAGTTTCATCCCATTTTGTAATTGCCATGTGAAAACCATAATCCATGCATGACCTCTTTGCTTTCTCGACGTAAGCTTCATAACCTGCAGATAAGCTTCCATTTACCGGAATAACAAAGTCAATATGCATTGTTGTTCCACCAGCTAATGCAGCCGCCTGTCCACTGAAGAAGTCATCAATCGTCTCAGAACCCATAAATTCCATAGCGAGGTGTGTGTGAGGATCAATTCCTCCTGTCATCATCATGAGAATCAGCAAACGAGGTACTTGTATGCTAGCAAGGTTTACTAGTAAGACTGGTTTATTAGGAACTATAACTTTGAGAAAATGCTCTCATGTACTCAAAGTAAAATATTTTGTATTAAGTAAGGGAATCTCGTTACAGGAAAACCCTCTTCTTATTCACATAAAATTACAATAAGTAGAACTGATGTAAGAGCTGCATATATGACAATAAAACGTATTTGTCTACAGTAGACATGCATTATAGGTCTTTCTGGCAGAGAAAAAGCAAAAGTATGATCCTGATACTAGAAGATGCAATCAACTGAACACCATGGCCTGAAGAAAGAAACTCTACCTGGCATGACAAACTTTCCAGTTGCATCAATGACTCTGATATCATCACCAACCTGCAGATGGTCTTGTAAACTCAGATGTGCATCATATTCAGACGAACAGCAAAGAAAACACTCACCAAAGATAAAGATTATTAATCACTGAGAACATACAAAGAGTTCCAGGAATACATAGCCAGCTTGAGTGGGCAGCTTTTGCATATTAGTAGGTATACTTAAGTAGTAAATGAATTAAATGCAAATCATTTTGCTGATCAACAAGTGAGGACACATACGAACCAAAAGCACAAAGTTAAAGACTAGCAAGACTAAGTCAACTCTCCCACCTCAGCAAACTTCAGCATCATCCTATGAGAATTTAAAGGCAAGAAGTTTTAGCTATCCCAATAAAGAATGGGGATAATTTATCTCCAGCAATAATGGTACGGCGTCTAGCAATATGGTATTAAAGTTTAAAAAAAGCTATTTCTTCCTCGGTAAACGCCTTCCATAGGATCCTACATCCATATATCCACCATATTGCGTCCAGGTGATTTTTTAGCTATCATCTAGAATCTCATCTTATCCATCTTTAGACTACTTAAAACATACTTTACTTCCTCGCTAAGTTAAGCATCACATTGATTTACTAGGGCACAACCCAGGGTTTCCCAATATTTTTCCAGACCTGAACATTCTGCTCACAATTTGGACATGATAATCTCATATTATCGGAAAGCATGTGAATTTGTTTGGATTTGTCTTCATCAGAAACTAGAAAGGAAAACAAAAAGAAGATAGTATCGTACTGCACTGAGCAGTAACATGTTCTCCTTAAATAACTCGCAAGAGTTGCTATTCTTTCGATTTTGGTATACCAGGGACAAGGTTTATTTATATCTCGAATTAAGTTGCAGAAGTTTCAGGTACACGGGGTTCTATTTATTTCACGAACGTATTAATCAAACTTGAAACACATGAAAAACGTTTTTCTGTTGTTCAGATTACACTTACAACAACAACAACATAATACCCAGTATAATCCCACAAGTGCGGTCTTGGGAGGATAGCGTGTACGCAAAAATGTGGGAATAACGAAAGGGTCTAACCTTAGCCCTATCCTGTGGAGGTAGTGAGGCTCTGTTGTTCAGATTGTTAGAAGAATAACAAATTATGTGTTAGACCCTTTCGTTATTCCCACATTATAAGAACAAAACATAGCTACAAAAGGAACAAAACAAAATTTGGCATCAAATTCAGCTATCCGGGCAGAGAGATCAATCACAATTCACAATAGATAAGCAGCCCTACTAGCTCTCCTACAGAAGATCTATTATTCACCTCCCAGTCAATTAACAGTTACCTTAATGTTAGGCTGCACTGCCACGATTATTCCATCTTCTATATACACATCAGCGACCTCCTTATGATGAGCATTCACTACCGTTCCTCCTTTTATCAGCATCTTTGATGAAACTGACGGTGGAACATTGCACCCAGGATCTCCGTAAACAAATGTGGCATCACAAAACTGCAAAACATAAAAAATCGATTAGACCTCCTAGAAAAGAAACTGCTTGACATTGATACGACGATTCTATTCGTTTTCTTCACTCCACAAAATTATGTGCATATGACAGTCATATGTCTAATCATCCACCATGATTCAAATGAGAGGTCCTCCTCGCAAACTGAACTTTCTCGTTCATTGAATACAAAAGCAGAAGGAAAAATGAAATAAATCAACTTCTTAGAAACACACTAGAAGATTCAACTACTCTTCATTTTCCATGATCAAATTTTGAAGCTTTCTCTAAGTTTTATCAAATGGAAAAGCTCCATTCTCATTTCCCTTCATGCCAACATTTTTGGCATCCACTATTTTATTTGCATAGGTTAAAAACAAAAAGTCCATCAGATCCAACCTTTTCTAACTAATCCTCAGTTTATTGAATACAAAAAGACAAAGAAACAACTAACAATCCACACCAGACTGCCTCTTTCTGTCCAACTTAGTACTCCTTCCTTTCCAAAACTCAGTGTTATTAAAAGCGCAAAAAAGCAACAAGGTCTGTGGAGCTTGAAGCGAAAAACAAGAACTAAAGGACAGGCACATAATTTACAGATAATTAAAAATACCATACTTATTAGAATTTAGTACTATAATATAGTCAAAATTCAATTCGAATAACCAATTTCTACATTCAATGTATAATAATGCCAATATTAATCCAACATTCCAACTCCTCAAAGTTGAAATTTAAAAAATCGGACCATTTCATTAGCTGAAAATTCATATGTATATCTTTTGTCATTATTGTAAAATTACGAACTTGCTACTCTGACGCTTATTGATTATTTTCAAAATTCGGACTTCCTTTCAGAAAAGGAGAAATTAATCGTCTGTTCGTTAAGTTCAAATCATAAGAAAGACGAGCAATCAACTCAAATACACAAGTTAATCTTATTAGACTTAGGATTAGATAACAAGAAAAAAAGGGTCAAATCAAATACAGAGACATTGACTTACCTCGTTGGATGCAGAAACAACATCGAAAATGGTGGAAAAAAGAGCAATCACATAAACCGAAGGGATCAATAACTGAACTCTGAGACAAAACTCCATTGACTTGCAGTTCCCTATAGAGCTGGAACTGTTAAAACTTATAGAGCCGGAATGAATGTTAATACATAAATCAAAATTGGCAAATGTATCTTACAGTTCGCATTATTAATATATAAGTCGCATTGACTAAATGGGGCTTGAAGAAATGTTAATGTATATGACGCGATTTATGACCTATAATTTGTTTATAGAGTCGGAAATATTAGCTTAATGTATAACGCAATTTATAAATACGACTTACAATTTGCATTGAGTAATGCGGTCTTATATTTCATATTTAACGAATTCGTTTTATTGTCGCATTTATAAAATGATATTTTATTGTGTCGCTATTACATACGGTTTTGTAAAGTAAATTTTGGGGATTTGAAATCTTCTAACTTTTTTGGAATAATAAACAAGAAACTACGTTTAGGATAATGAATGATAGGTTATAAATTTAACTTGTATATATAGAATTTCACACTATTACATAATTTAAAATCTAATTACCAATAATTTGTATAAAAAATATTAGTAATTGTTAACCTGCAAAAGATAGTAAAAATGATATGTTAGAGACAGTAAAATTGGACTAATACTAATACGAAAATATATTACGCTGTGAGAGATTATTTATCATTTGTTTGATTGTCATTTTTTTCTCGCTACGTAATACTGATATGATCTGTAATTTAATTTAAATATTATCTAACGCTTGATACAATATAGGATATCTAATATTAATGTTAGTCATACTCAGTATTATTAATCTTGCATATACAATTATGCACTATAATCCCAGTGTAACTGATTTATGACCTAATCAGCTTACAGTTTTTATTTAATTTTCTAACTTTTATTTAAAAAGTTCAAAGGCAAAATGAAGAAAGCAATAAGTCTGTAATTTTTTATCATGCCTTTGGTAATAATTGGGCTTAAACCCAAATATAAGCCTAAATTGGGCCATAAACTTGCTTTCACCCATTACAAAAGGGAACAAGAAGATACAAAAGAAAAATGGGTAAATTATACATTTGACCAATCGGCTAAAAATAATTACTTCGCCAGCCATACATATATATATATAATACTTTAAAATACATAAAGTATATTTTTATCGGCTATTATTTTTAGAACGACCATACTATGAAATTTTACCAAAGAATAATCTGGGATACGAATTTCGTCAAACAGTTGATAAGGAAACAATTTTTTCTAACATGCAATTTGGGATTAATTGAGAGAAATCATTCATCCTTAAGCTCACCTTGATCAATCCTTTTAATCCAGCATTGCCGACACCAACAATCTCGATCAAGAATCTTATCCAATTGCACGATGGAAAATAGTTCTACAGGGGCGACCTGAGAACATATGTATTACAATTACTTAAATCATCGAAAACAAAAAATGTCGTACATATGATCTCAGGTTGCCCCTATTGAACACGTCCACCTATTTATATAAAACATTTGAACTTTTGTGGCAAATTATGTTGATCTTGAAGACGTATAAAGGGGAGATTTTAAAGGTTTAAAATTGCATAGCATTGTACTACAATGTGACTGGTACTTCTAGGACAATAACTTTGTACAATATATGATGTCTTTGTCAATAATAAAGTACAAATTATACAGTGTACTACACACATTCTGCTTCATTGGTACTACAAATTGATTAGTTAAAGATTTTGTGAGTAAATCAATAGACTTGCTCGAGTTTTAGTGTACCTCTGTAATGTATAGCAAGTACTGCAAATGATAAAATACATATTGTTAGTACAACATCGTAACTACACTCAAAATTGTACCATATTCATATATTACTTAATCATGATTAACTAATATGAGCTCGTATACATAGAAAAACTTAGTTATACAGTCAAACATCTGTATAACAGCCTCATTTGTTCAATATTTTTGAATGTTATAGGGAAGTGTTGTTATAGAGAACATATATTATAATATAACATAAAAATTGGTTCCGGAAAAATTTGACTTTTATAGTGAAGTGTCGTTATTTGGCAAGAAATTTAAAAATAGCCAGATTTACAAGTGGTCATTCAAAAATAGCCATAGTTTCAAAAGTAACCGAAATTTAGCCACTTTTCATGTAAAGATAAATCTGAATGAAAGCACTGTTCAAAATCCGGAAAATACTCCAGCATAATTGTCATGACCCGAATTTTTCACTGTCGGGACCGTGATGGCGCCTAATATTGAACCCGCTAGGGAAGCCAACGTTACCAGTTATTCTATGTTATTCCTTTATTTTTAGCAACTAGTTAGTGACATACAAGATAAGCAGAATAAAAGTGCGGAAGAAATAAAATCTAACAACATTTTTAAATACTATCACAAAATCCGTAATAACAACTCCCATAAGTTGGTGTCACACTTTCACGGACTATCTACGAATACTACAAATAAAGGGTTCGAACAAAAGTAAATACATCTGTTTCTGAAATAACTAAAACGGAAATAAAGAAGTGGAAGGGGACGCCAAAACCTGCGGACGCCAGCAGGACTACCTCGGTGTCTCCGACTGGACTGAAGGCAGCCTCCTAACTCTAATGTCCAAAGGGTCCTGTACCGGGATCTGCACAACAAAAGATGTGCAGGTGTAGCATCAGTACAACCGATCCCATGTACTAAGTAAATGTCGAGTCTAACCTCGGCGAAGTAGTGACGAGGCTACGACACGACAATAAAGACAACATGTACAATTTGATAATATTCGGAAGAAATAATAACAACAAGAATAACCAGTTAAGTACAAGGGAAAAGGGGAAACATGCTGGGGGGAAAGCAATATCATATAACAGAAATAACGAAATAAGACAACAGTTCAATTATCTAGGTAACAGCAGGAAATAACAATCACAGAGAAAACAGTGCACGACATCACCCTTCGTACTTTTACTCTCGTTCTCACCAAATAATAATATAAAGGCAAGTGCACGGCATCACCCTTCGTGCTTTTACTCTCATCCTCACCAAATAATAAATAGAAACGGCACGGCATCACCCTTCGTGCTTTTAATATCATAACATGGCACGGCATCACCCTTCGTGCTTTTACACTCTCATCCTCACAATAATCAATACACGGCATTACCCTTTGTGCTTTACACTCTTCCTCACAATAACCAATACACGGCATCACCCTTCGTGATTTACACTCTTCTTCACCCAAACAATATCAATAGCAGAAGTTTGGCAAGGAAAAATCAACAATATGAATCATAAATCATAACATCCCAGCAAGGGAACAACAGTAAAAATATCACTATCTCGGCAAGGGACACAACTATAACCAATCTCGCTCAAGTACATATCTTTACATAAGATTCCTTAACTGAACAAATACTCAACAATATCCATTACCAAGAATTTCCACCAAATGAACAACCACTAAAGTGAAATTCAAGCTATAACACAGTAAATATCAATGAAAATCACATAATTCATAGCTTCCGACTCACGGGCGTGCTTGACACCAACATATAGGTACTCATCACCTCACCTATACGTTGAACATGATATAAACACATAGCAAATAAGACTTAACACCTATTCCCTCAAGCTAAAGTTAGGCCAAACACTTACCTCGACTTCCACAACCAAAATCAAGGCTCAATCACCGCTTTTCCTTTGAACTCGACTCCAAATCGATTGTATCTAGACATAATTGATTCAATAACATCAATAAATGCTAAATAATCCAATTCCAATACTTAATTACAGATTTTCTATCATTCTTCCCAAAAAGTCAAAATTCGACCCCGGGCCCGCTTGGTCAAAATACGAGGTTTCGACCAAAACCCGATCACCCATTCACCCACGAGCCCGAATATGTATTTAGTTTTGAAATCCGACCCCAAAACGAGGTCTAAATTCCAATTATACAAAAAACCCTAACTCTACCAAAATCCTTAATTTTCTACCCTTAAGAACATGATTTAGGCCTAGAAATCTAATGGATGTTAATGGAAATGGAAAAAAATGAGTCTAAGAGTACATATCTATAAATTTGTAGTGAAGTTCCCTTTTAAAAATCGCCCAATTTGGAGTTTGGAAGAAGAAGTTATGAGTTTTTGAAGAATGCCCGTTTTTGCTACTGTTTTTAAAACATTGGACACTTACTCTATGTGTTTGAGAGCCTTGGTCGCGTTCGCATAGGCTTAATCACCCAGGCCTACGCGTTCGCGGGCCACAGGCCGCGTTCGCACAGTGCTATAGGTTACCCATCCCCTCCTACTCTATGCGCTCGCGAAGGCTGGACGCGTTCGCATAGAGCAACATACCCAAGCTCCGTGTTCGCGTCCCAGCCAATGTGTTCTCATAGAACAAATCCTGCCCCTTCCCCGTTTACCCTTCGTATTCGCGTGGGTTACCACGCGTTCGCATAGAACAAACACCTGGACACCAGCAAACATCAATAACACCAGATTTTTATAAGTAAAAAAAATCACCCCGACGCATATCCGGAACTCACCTGAGCCCTCGAGGCTCCAAGCCAATCATGTACACAACCTCAAAAATATCCTACGGACTTGCTCGTGTGATCAAATCGCCAAAATAATATCTTAAACAACGAATTGAGCATAGAAATCAAAGAAAAATCTTAAAACTTTCAAAGTCTCAAATTTTAAAACTACAGGTCCGAATCACGTCAAACGACCTCCGTTTCTTACCAAATTTTACAGACATGTTGTAAATATCATATTGAACCTGTACCGTACTCTGGAACCAGAATACGGGCCCGATACCATAAATTTCAAATATACCAAATTTCCAAAAACTCTTATAATTTCAGTAAAACAAGTTCTTTCAAAAATTCGATTTCTCGGGTTTGGGACCTCGGAATTCGATTCCGGGCAAACGCCCAAGTCCCATATGTTCCTAAGGACCCTCCTGGACCGTCAAATCACGGGTCTGGGTCCGTTTATCCAAAATATTGACCGAAGTAAACTTAGAATTTTAAAGGCAAAATTAGTATTTTTCTCAGTTTTTCATATAAAAACTTTCCGGCTATACCCCAGGGCTGCGCACGCAAAACGAGGTAAAATAAGAGGTTTTCAAGGCCTCGGAACACTATTTTGACTTGTAAAAATGAGAGATGACTTTTTGGGTCATCATATTTTCCACCTCTAAAATAACCGTTCGTCCTCGAACGGACATAAAAAAGTACCTGAATCCGGGAAAAGATGGGGATATCGGCTCCGCATATCGGACTCGGACTCCCAGGTAGCTGCCTCGGCAGGTTGACCTTTCCACTGAACACGAACGGAAGGATAACTCTTCGATCTCAACTGACGAACCTGTCGGTCTAATATGGCGACCGACTCCTCCTCATAGGTCAAATCCTTGTCCAACTGGACACTGCTGAAATCTAACACATGGGTTGGGTCTCCGTGGTACTTCCGAAGCATAGACACATTAAACACCGGATGCACAACTGATAAATTCGGTGGCAACGCAAGTCTGTAGGCCATATCTCCCGCTTTGTCAAGAATATCAAATGGACCAATGAATCTAGGGCTTAGCTTGCCCTTCTTCCCAAATCTCATCACGCCCTTCATGGGCGACACCCGAAGCAATACCCGCTCCCCAGCCATGAATGCCAAATCACGAACTCTGCAGTCGGCATAACTCTTCTGCCTGGACTACGCTGTACGAAGTCTATCCTGAATGATCTTAACCTTATCCAAGGCATCTTGTACTAACTCCGTACCCAACAACCGAGCCTCTCCCGGCTCAAACCACCCAACCGGCGACCGACATCGCCTACCATATAATGCCTCATAAGGAGCCATCTGAATGCTCGACTGGTAGATGTTGTTGTAGGCAAACTCAACTAATGGAAAGAACTGATCCCAAGAGCCTCCAAAGTCAATGGCACAGGCTCGTAGCATATCCTCCAAAATCTGAATGATACGCTCGGACTGTCCGTTCGTCTGAGGATGAAACATTGTGCTCAACTCAACCCTCGTTCCGAACTCACGCCGAACTGCCCTCCAGAAATGCGAGGTAAACTGCGTACCTCGGTCAGAAATAATAGACACGGGCACACCATGAAGGCGAACAATCTCTCTAATGTAGATTTCTTCCAATCTCTCTGAAGAATAGGAAACTGCCACAAGAATGAAATACGCTGACTTGGTCAGCCTATCCACAATGACCCATACCGCATCGAACTTCCTCTGAGTCTGTGGGAGCCCAACTACGAAATCCATGGCTATACGCTCCCACTTCCACTCGGGAATCTCAATCTGTTGCATCAAACCACCTGGTCTCTGGTGCTCGTACTTAACCTGCTGACAGTTCAAGAACCGTGCTACATATGCCACATTATCTTTCTTCATACTCCGCCACCAATAATGCTGCCACAAATCCTGGTACATCTTTGCGGCGCCCGGATGAATGGAATACCGAGAACTATGGGCCTCATCTAATACCAATTCACGAAGTCCATCCACATTGGGTACACAAATACGATCATGCATCCGTAAAACTCCATTATCACCAATTGTAACCTGCTTGGCATCCCCGTACCGAACCGTATCCCTGAGGACACACAAATGAGGATCATCATATTGTCGGTCTCGAATACGATCAAATAATGAAGAACGAGCAACTGTATAAGCTAGAATACGGCCGGGCTCATAAACATCCAATCTCATGAATCGATTGGCTAAAGCTGAACATTCAAAGCAAGCGGTCTCTCTCCGACCGGAATATAAGCAAGACTACCCATGCTTGCTGACTTCCTACTCAAAGCATCGGTCACCACATTGGCCTTCCCCGGATGATATAAGATGGTGATATCATAGTCCTTCAACAGCTCCAACCATCTCCTCTGCCTCAAATTTAACTCCTTCTGCTTGAACAAATATTCAAACTCTTGTGATCCGTGAACACCTCACAAGACACGCCATATAAATAATGCCTCCAAATCTTCAGTGCGTGAACAATGGATGTTAACTCCAAATCATGAACTAAATAATTCTTCTCGTGGTTATTCAACTGACGCGAAGCATATGCAATAACCTTGCCATCATGCATCAACACTGCACCAAGTCCAACCCGAGATGCATCACAATACACAGTATATGGCCTTGAACCTGAGGGCAAAACCAACACCGGCGCCGTGGTCAATGCTGTCTTGAGCTTCTGAAAGCTCGCCTCACACTCATCTGACCACCTGAACTGGGCACCCTTCTGAGTCAACCAGGTCATCGGGGCTGCAATAGATGAAAAACCCTCCACAAACCCACGATAGAAGCATGTTAAGCCCAAGAAACTCCGAATCTCTCTAGCTGATGTGGGCCTAGACCAATCCTTGACTGCCGAAATCTTCTTGGGATCCATATGGATACCCTATGCTGATACAACATGACCTAGGAATGCAACTGAACGCAACCAGAACTCACACTTAGAAATTTTAGCATACAACTAACTGTCCTTCAAAGTCTGAAGAACGACTCGAAGGTGCTGCTCGTGCTCCTCCCGGCTGCGGGAATAAATCAGAATATCATCAATAAAGACAATCACGAAGGAATCCAGATAAGGCCTAAACGCTCGGTTCATCAAGTCCATAAAAGTTGTTGGGGCATTCGTCAACCCCAATGACATCACTAAGAACTCATAATGCCCGTACCAAGTGCGAAAAGCTGTCTTAGGGACATCAGATGCCCTAATCCTCACCTGATGGTAGCCAGATCTCAAATCGATCTTCGAAAATACCTTGGCACCCTGAAGTTGATCAAACAAATCATCAATTCGCGGCAATGGATACTTGTTCTTGACGGTCACCTTGTTCAATTGCCGATAATCTATACACATCCTCATCGACCCATCTTTCTTCTTAACAAACAACACTGGTGCACCCCAAGGCTAGACACTATGCTTAATGAAGCCTTTATCAAGAAAATCCTGCAACTTTTATTTCAACTCCTTTAACTCTGGCGGGGCCATATGATACGGCGGAATAGAAATGGGCTGAGTGCACGGAGCCAAATCAATGCAAAAGTCAATATCCCTTTCGGGTGGCATACCCGAAGGTCTATAGGAAAAACCTTTGGAAACTCACAGACTATGGGCACATACTCCATAGAAGGAACCTCGGTACTAGAATCACGAACATAAGCCAAATAGGCCAAACACCCCTTCTCAACCATGCGTCGAGCCTTCATATATGAGATAACCCTGATGGAAGAATGGCCAGGAGCCCCTCTCCACTCCAATCGAGTCATTCCCGGCAAGGCCAAGGTCGCAGTCTTGGCATGACAGTCCAGAATAGCATGATAGGGGGACAACCAATCCATCCCCAAAATAACATCGAAATCGACCATATCAAGGAGTAGAAGATCTACTCTGGTCTCCAGATCACCGATAACCACTATACATGAATGGTAGACTAGATCTACCACAATAGAATCACCCACCGGTATAGATACATATACAGGAGTACTCAGGGAATCACGAGGCATAATCAGATAAGGAGCAAAATATGAGGACACATAGGAATATGTGGACCCTGGGTCAAATAAAACTGAAGCATTGATCACGCTCAACTATGTATAATAAAATACTAAGCGGGCGTTGCAAATATAATCCGGGGTATTATGCCCAGAGTTGATCCCACAGGGAGTTAACGTATCAAGCAAGTTGTCAGAATACTAAACTTTCACTTGGTGTTGTTTAAACTACTACAACTGAATGAAAATATTAAAACTAAAGATTAACTATAATAAGGTGTAAACAATTGTAATAAAGGTCTAAGGTTATGGTTTCCCCGGTCTGTGAACTTACTTCTCGGATACTTCATATAGCTTGATTAGTTGTCTCTATCAATCATGAACACTCTATCTACCATAAATCTCTCTCAAGTAATTATGATAATTTACTAGACGCACTCTCTCAAGTTACGCTAGCTAGATTGCATTACAGTTCACTTAGATTGCACCCGAAGTATCGTTATCTCTAATCCAACCTCTAAACCCTCGGTTATGACTTTCGTCTATACTCTGGGAGTGGTGTTGTTCAAACAATTACCTAAATATGCACTCTCTCTCAAGTAGATACATAATAAATAGGCACAGCTAATTGAGGGCCCTTCAATCAACTACAACAAGAACGTAGTTGAACAAATAGAGATTAATCAACCAATCAAAACTATATTAATATGACAATAAGTTTAACCCCCAACGGGTTCCACTAAAACCCTAGATTAAAGAAATTAGCTAAANATCAATGTTTGCTTCACTGAGTAGTAATCCACAGGTTTTTCTTCACTTCAATGGCTTCCCCCCTTCAAGTTGTGTTTTTGGGTCTATTTATATGCTTGGGACAAACCCTAAACGTGTAGGAGACTTCTACTCAAACCGGAAAACACTTAAAATCTTCAAAACTCGGATTGGTCCAGACCAGGGACCTGGCTTTATGGCCCAAACGCCTGGATAAAGCCAGGCTAGGCCTGACCTTAAGGCTCAAACGCCTGGATAAAGCCAAGCCAGGCCTGGTCGGCCTAGCCTTAAGGCTCAAACGCCCGGCTATAGCCCGGTGCACTCCTCTTCGCCTCTTGAGCGTATTTTTGACGTTTTTGCATCCATTTAGCTCGGCTTCCATCTCCAATTCACCTACACATGAAATAGACTCCATTAGCACATACAAAGTGTATTTTTATCATTAACGCACATAAAATGTAAGGCATATAACGTGTTAAACCATGAATTCTAGCCACACATCAACACCACACAATTAAACATTTGCTCGTCCTCGAGCAAACAAACTACACTCATGTACACAACTTATTAAGCAAATC
>ML319312.1:0-22895 GCA_005239505.1 Nicotiana paniculata | reverse complement strand
TTTGTCGGTCGTCGTAACGGATTTTATGTGGGAACATTCGAGTGTCATGGCCTGTCAGGTGTAGACGGACCCCGTAAGGGTTATGGTGGTATAGACTACTACTTAAGGATTTGCACGATTGGGTGATAATGGGAATTCAGTCGTGTTTGAGATGGCACTCTTGAATTGAGTTAAGTAAAAGGTTTCTATGTGATGAAGTGTTCATCCTATTGGTGGTTCGGAAGTTATGATAAAATTCTTGCGCTACCTCGTATTGGCATGTAGGGTGCGGGAAGCAGTATGTAACTAGGAGTTAGAATCGAGATTTAGGTCCGATGTTTATAAGGATGTCATGAGCTCGGAAGAGCAAGGAAAAGTGATTTGAAAGTTCAGTATAAGCTGGTGTATCTTCAGTGTCACCTGAGATTGAGATCCGGTGGAAGAGGCTTTGTACCCTGGTCATGGGTTCTTGATGTGTTTTTCGGCCTTAGTGTGGTCGATGTTATGGTTGGGCAGACTTGTTGCCTTGTGTGGAAGGTCATGGAAGCATGACCGCGAAAAGATTGTATAAAGTGTTACATGTAGTCACTTAATGGATTTCAGATTTGGACTGAGTATAAAGAAGTGCAATGTTTCTTAATTGAGAATTTACGCCTGAAGGGCGTTCGATTAAGTTGATTATGGATTATGGGGTGTTTGTTTCGGTAATGATGGTTTTTCTCGTGTATTATGAGAGAATGTGGGTTAATATGGACCCAGGAAAAAGCTATTAGCTTAGTTGGTGCGAGCAAGGTGGCTCGATGTTTGTGAGTGGATTTAAATATGATTATGGGCTCCTTATGAGCCATGCATGTTCCTTTCAGCAGAGCGCTTTTCATGGAGAGGTATAAGGACAATGAGTGTTGTTCCGTCTTTGTAAGGTTCATGTGTTATTGTGATTGTGCCGTGTGAGCTGTGAAACGGATTTGGTAATTTTTTATGTGTTGAGGTCCCACATAGTGGGGATGTTATGTGAGCAGGATAGCTCTTGAGATCTAGAGTGTATATATATCTCACCTCAGTTGTGCTAGAGTTCTGTAGCCTACGGGTTTATCAGTCTCCCCAGGATGGTATTATGCACTTAGCGTGCTTATGATCGATATTCAGTAAATTGTAATAGTGAGCAATATTCAGTAAACATGTTTGGGGTGACTTGTTGTCTGAGCAGTTCATACTGGATGAGACGAGATTATCGGATCGGGGATCAGTGCGATGGGGCTATGTGAAGTGTATATTAAAGAACAAATACCATTATTCAGGTTCATAATGAAGTGATTATTCTAGACAAGATGAGGTATTCAAGAATTTGTTAACTCTACAGTTAAGTATGAATTTCTGCACATTTCCTCCGTTGTGGTGGTATCGTCAGCATTATAGCAGGGTGTATGTATATTTGTTATGAGGTTCATTGGGAGCATCATATTCGTAGCCTTGGCTATTAAGGTTCGGGGAGCGTCATTGTGGTCAGATGATGAGTTATGCGGTGCATGGTGCTGATTCAGCAAGGGTATGAAGCTATGATCTGGTATATCGTGTGCTAGTTGATGCGGTGTTTATATGTTGGAAGTAGGCCTGACAGAGAAATTTCAGGTGTGTGAATGAATTCTGAGCTTGTTGTGTGGATAAGAGACAAAATCTTCAGTTGTGATCAAGCTAATGTGCTCAACTGGGTTTTGGTAGCATGGGCAGGTGCTCGAGGTGTTAAACAGTGATTTCAGGTAACTCCAGAGCAGTTCTTCGCATGTTCGAGGACGAACGTCGGATTAAGTGGGGGAGAATGTAACGACCTGACCGGTCATTTTGAGCTCTAGCGCGTCGTTCAACGGTTTGAAGTCGTGAGCAGCTTCAATTTCAGGTAATATGACCCGTGGGCGTGGTCGGAATTGAATTCCAGGAAGTTTAGAATTGGATTGGAAAGGAAATTCTAATTTTAGAAGCCTTAAGTTTGTGAAATCAACTAAGATAGGAATTTTGAGTAAACGACCTCTGAATAAGTATTTGAAGTTTCGAGCACGTTCGTATGAAGATTTTGGACTTGGGCGTATGTTCGAATAGGGTTTTGGATAATCCGGGAGCGCTTCGACGTATATTGTGGAAGTTAGCATTTTAGAAGGATTTCTTGAATTTGGGCTTGAAGTGCATATCAGGGAGCTTGATGTCCGTTTGGGATTCCAAGTATGGGAATAGCTCCGTATGGTGATTCTGGAATTGGGAGCGCGATCGGAAGTGAATGCGGATGATCATAGGTCATTTTGGGGTCATTTTGCTAAAGATAGAAATTTGAAGGTTTTAGAGAAATCCGACCGGAAGTGGAAGTTTTGATATTGAGGTCGGAATTCGATTCCGGAAGTTGGAGCACATACGTAATGTTGAATATGAATTGTGTTCAAATTTGAGATCAATCCGGTGCGATTTGATGGGTTTCGACGTCGGATGTAGAAGTTTGAAATTCTAAGTTCTTAAAGAATTGAATTTGGGTGCGATTCGTGATTTCGGCATTTTTTGATGTGATTTGAGGGCTTGAGCAAGTCCGTGTCATGTTTTGGGACAGGTTGGTGTGATTGGACGGGGTCTCGGGGGCCCTGGGTGGATTCCGGGTGATTGACGAATCAATATTTGAAGTTGGAGAAGGCTGAAGGGTGCTGTCATCTGGTGTAATCGCACCTGCGAGGCTTTGACCGCACCTGCGGGATTGCAGGTGCGGAAATCGACTTGGGCAGAATGTTTTAAAACAAGAATTTTGGGTTCATTTGTCTTCATTTCTTCATGGCTTAAGCGATTTTAGGAGGCTTCAAAAGATAATTCCTTCATGCATTATCAAGGTAAGTAAATTCTTCCCGTTTGTAAGTTAAATACATGATTATATGTATGGATTAGGCATGGAATTGGTAGGAATTTGGGAAAATATTGAAGAAACCTAGAAAATGGAAAGTTGGATTTTTAGCCACGAATTGAGCATGAATATTTGAGTAAATTATATATTTGAGTTAGTAAGGCTATGGGTAGAATGTATTTTTGAGAATTTCGGATTTTCGGGCACGTGGGCCCGAGGGCATTTTGGTTATTTCTTCGAGCGGGGTTGGGAAAGTATATAATCTGAATTTGTTGTGAGTATTAGGATAAATTTTTATTGCTTGCCGTTATGTGGTAGTTTCGGAGCATTGTGCGTCTGTTGGAGTCATCAGAGGGGTTTGGAAGCCGGTGTGGGAATTTCGGAGCGAGGTAAGTTCCTTTCTAGCTTTGTGAGGGGGAATCGTCCCCCTAGGTGAATTAATTCAGTACATGCTATTATCTTCGGGGGCTACGTACGCACGAGGTGACGGGGGTCCGTGTGTAGCTACTATTATGCCATGTTTGGGTAGTCTAGGATCCACTAGCATGCCTTGCGTGTTATACATGTAACCCTGCCTGTAATATTAAACTGCTAATATGATCGAAGACGTAATTGAATATCTAAAAGAAAACTAGAGTTCATCTTCTAAAAAGAGAATTTATCTCTCTATGGATATTTGTGTACCTGGACTAGGTTGTATCGTGGAATATCATTAAACTTGACAAATGAGTTTCAAAAACAAAGATTTCAAAACCTATATTTCATGTTTCTTTTAAAAAGGATTTTTACCACTTTCGTGAGATAACCTGCTTCTTGATAAAAATGAGGATGTATTATGTGAATATGTGTACATATGAGCACCTGAGTTGCATGTATGATTCGCGAGCAGGCTAGCCTTATTATTTTTATGTTGACCGCGTCGCATGATCGATTCGCGAGCGGGGAAAAATAGATGCATCTATGGTTCAAGCCGTTCGACCCTCGCAGTGCACAATTTATTATTGTTGGTCTACTCTGTTCGACCCTCGGCATTGCTTGCGCATGATATTTGCTGCGTAGTTGCTATGATATTTGCCTGATTACTGGCCCGCAATATTAAATTATCGACTGAAGACAGAGATTTATAGTTATTAAAAATAAATATGGAAGAAGTTGTTCCTTCCCGTTAGTTTATTATTATTTTATTAAATCACCATGTTGATTAATTGTTAATATAACGAAGATATAAGGTGTTAAACGTGAACGGAGTTGAAAGATATTTAAATCATGTTTCATAAATTGCCTATGATAAAACCATGCTTAGTGTCACTCTTAAATATTGTAAATGGACGTTTAGTAAGTGTCGAATTTGAGCCCTCGTCACTACCTCTCTGAGGTTAGGCGGACGACTTACTGAGTACACATTGTTTTTGTATTGATGCTACACTTGCTATGCATTTTTATTGCACAGGTACTTTCATAGCAAATGTGGAGGATTCAGATACTTAGGCGATCCGCAGCTGACAGAGTCTCCTTCGTACTGTATTTATTCATTTTTTATATTTCCTTGGCCAGTTGTATTTCAAAAATGCTTTGTAATGATTGTATAAATTCTTAGAAATTGATCATGCACTTGTGACACCGGGTTTTGGTATATGAGTTGGGACATAATTGCTTAAATGTAATCTTTAAATCACTATTTTTAATTAACAACTTTTATTTGATTATCATGTAATAAAGTGAACGCAAATGTTTTCATAAATGTTAAAATTCGGAAAGTTATTTCAAGTAATTAATGATTTGGCTTGCCTGACATTGATGTCCGGCACCATCACGACCCTAGGGATTTTGGGTCATGACAGTTTTGAAGAGAGATTCAAGGGGGTTTTCATTGAGGTAAGCTACTTGAGCCCTAAAACTCGTGTTTATGATAATTTCTCGTTGGTTAAGCATGTAATTAGTTAACATTAGGGATAAAATTGAGGGGATTAGTGCTTGGGAGTTTGAGAGTTTGATTTGGGGATTTGAGGGACCAAATGAGGTCGGATTTTGAAAATTTTGGTATGGTTGGACTCGTGAGTGAATGGGATTTCTAGTTTTAAAATTTTGTTGGATTTCGAGACATGGGCCTGGGGTCCGGGTTTTAGCCGAATTCGGGATATTTGTCTACTTTAATAGTTTTTAATGTGAAATTCATTCTGTTAGCGTATATTCATGGTAATATACTAATTTTTCTTAGATTTGTAGCATTTGGACGCTGAGTCGAGAGGCAAGAGCATCGCGGGTTAGAGATTTGACCCGTTTGAGGTAAGTAAAGATTGTAAATCTAGTCCTGAGGATATGAAACCCCCAATTTCGTATCATTTTAGTATTTTTAGGTGACATACATGCTAGGTGACAGGCGTGTGGGCGTGCACCGTTGGGGATTGTGACTTGGTCCGTCCCGTAGGAACTGTAGAGTTGCATATTTTGTTTGAAATTGTATAATAGCTATGTGTTTTAGAAAGATTTCGTATAGCTTGGGCTGAATGCCATGTTTGGCCTTGTTCCAGTACTTTTTGGACCCTCAGTGGCGTTTTCTTACTATGCTCTCACTATTTTTTATTTGAAATCCATACTCAGTCATGATGATACCTGTTTACTGCATAACTCAGTTTTATTGCTCTATTTTGATGCATATAAATGTCATTTTGGGCTGAGTTCCCTGTTTTTACTGAAATGCCCGAGTAGCTTGTGAGGTTTATGACTGAGTGAGGCCGAGGGCCATTATGAGATATTGATACCATAGCACGTGAGTTGTCCGTGCAGCATGTGAGTTGTCTGTGCGGATCCAGATACTGATATTATAGCATGTGAGTTGTCCGTGCAGCATGTGAGTTTTCCATGCAGATTAGTGCTGGGGCTATAGGAACCCCTCTGGAGTTCTATACACACCCCTAGTGAGCGCA
Source organism: Nicotiana paniculata (assembly GCA_005239505.1). Lineage (NCBI taxonomy): Eukaryota > Viridiplantae > Streptophyta > Magnoliopsida > Solanales > Solanaceae > Nicotiana > Nicotiana paniculata. The sequence goes on along the minus strand of ML319312.1, from coordinate 17,117 downwards.
AGTACCTACTGAGTGCGAGTGTCGAGTGTCGAGTGCCGAGTGCCGAGTGACGAGTGACTGGGAGGCATGAGTGATGATGAGGTATGCCCGAGGGGCTGTTTATGAGTGACTGTGAGGCTTGCCCGATGGGCTGTTTATGAGTAATATTTTACCCTAGGGGTTGTCTATGACTTAATTATTTTCACTCTATTTTGCATTGATCCTCTATTGAAACTGTTGAAAAATATCTATAAATGATTTTTACCGAAACTGGATTTTTACGAGATGATTTGACCCAAATACTGATTTGAAAGCATGTTGTTTCTCCGAGATTTCATACTGTGATCTTTATGTGTTATACTGCTCGTCACTGCTTCTCATCCTTTATTTATGGCTAGTAATTAATGATTTGGCGTACTTTCATTACTCCCTGCACCTTGTGTGCAGATCCAAGTTTTACTGGATATTCGAGCGAGTGTTGATTCATCCGTCGCGGCTCTTTGGAGTTAGAAAGGTTGCTGCATGATGATTGCATCCTTGCTCTTCTCCCTCCTATCTTCCTATAGCTATTTTATTAGATTTCTAGACTGAATTGGTCTTAGAATTATCTGACATGTATCGTAGATGCTCATGACTAGTGGCACCCGATGTCGGGCTTTTATTATTGCATTTTTCTTTGTTTTGGATTTCATACAAAAGATTTATGGTTAAATAGCTTGAATGTAGATTTTTTAAATAAAATATTGCGTGTTTTGGGTTATGAGTCGGCAACCTAGTACTACGATAGGCGTCATCGATGGTAGTTTGGGTCATGACAGCAACAAAATGCTGATTGATGAGGACAGAAATATTCTACATCAGCAGTTCAGAGTAAGGCTTTGGGAAGCTGAGATACTTTCTTGGTATTTAGATACTGATATTCCAACATGGTATTCTACTCAACAAAAGGAAATATACTCTAGAATCATTTCATAATAAGGATTGGATAGTGCCAAAGTTGCACTCAAATCTTTGGACATCAATCAGATTTTGACCACTGTGAAATTTGATAAAGTAGTTGGCTTAAAAAAGCATATCCTTTAGTGGATATCACCAACTACTAGAAATTGATAGGGATGTTGTTGTATCACGCAGTTACTTGGCCTGATATTAGCTATGTTGTCTAGATTTTGATCAAGTTCATGCAGGCTCCAAAAAGGTCTCGTATGGATGCAGCTATCAGAGTTGTCAGATACTTCAAGAATATGCACTTGGCCTTGGCATTCTAATGAAGAGAGAACATGTGCAATCCCTGATTGGTTTTGTGACTCACAATGGGTCCTGTCATGGAACTAGGACATTTGTTGATGGTTATTTGGTTATGTTTGGAAGCTCACTAATTTCAAAACAGTCTAAGAAACAACACACCATCTCAAGGAACAGTGCAGAAGCTGAATACATTAGCATGACTTCTGATGTATCTGAAATAACTTAGTTGTTGAGGTTATTTGCAGATCTAGAAGGGTCCATTATTTATCTTGTCACACTTTGCAATATAAATAAAGCAACCATGCATATTGGTGCCAATCCCATCTCTCATGATCGTATTAACCGCATCAAAATCGAATGCCACTTNTGGTAGTTACAAGAGTCAATATGTAAATAGTAGAAGTTAAAATCTCTTATTAATATTTTGTCAAATTGGTCGTTAGAATGTACATAAAAGACTTTTTGCCCAAAGTTAATGTAGTTGAGCAAATTCCTAAATTATGCTTCCTTTTCACGCATTCTAACAACTTCTCTCCTCACCCACACATTCATGTTGCCTTCCAAACATAAGTTTTAGGTATTACATACCTTTACAAACTTTCCAATTAGCTTTGTGTCCAACTTAGAGCCTGAATAAGGACATAATGCCGAGTGAATACTGTTTGGGGTATTACGACGTTATAAAAATTCAAAAACTTCAAATTTGGAATCTACCTGTGTAATACATGTCTTACTAATTCAAGGAATAAATCGAATAAGATAAATTAGTTTCCTGTATAAAAAAACGAAAATATTATCATACTAAAAAATATTTAGTCACATACAATGATACAAATGTATTAAAGGGTTTCTCAAGTTTGGAAGACTAGAAATTCTCCCAAAAGTGATCATATTCAAGAATCCATTATCCGCCCGTCAACCCGTTTCTTATCCATATTAAGTACAGGTTGGATCGAATAATTTATCCTTTTTTTGAGTTAACCCATTTTGACTCGCCCATATTCGACTCGGCCCGTCCATTTGTCACCTTTTCTTGAAAACTTTTATTTAACCAAGTGTAAATATGTACATCCACCCGCTCATTGGACTCTAGAGACGAGTCTTACAAAAATAACCTATTCTTTGTATCACTTAAGTTCCTTATCTGGAACTTAAATTCTATACAATCAGGGATATCTATTTATCCTATGTAGTATAGCTCTACATTTACAATAATTTTCTCCTTTAATATGCAATTTCAATACAATTTCTCTAACTCTATCCCTATTCTCTTTCCTTTTATGTTGAAACCTTGTAAGGTTCCTTTCCATCCATGTATGATATACTGTTGCTGCAAAAGCACTCCCCAATATCTTCCACTATGTGTTCCTGCTCTTTGTTTTTTAGCCAACCATTCAGTTTCTTCCTGCCACCTGCCTATTTCTTTATTAAAGCCAAACAGACTTAGAAGATTCTGCCATATGAACTTCGAATATGAACATTCAAAGAACAAGTCATCATGAGTTTCCTCTTCATCAGTTGTACAAAGAACACACTCTTTATGTAACAACCCAACTGGTCGTTTTGCATATTCGGACCCCGTTCCCCTAAATAAGACTTCCTGTAGCGGCTTTCAGTAATTCATGACTTGCGGGGACGGGTGGTTCGGGATTCGGAAGTGTATAGAGTAAGATAGGAACACTTGGTTCCTTAAGATTGGCTTTTAAGGCCAAGTTTGACTTCGGTCAACATTCAGAGTAAACGACCTCAGAATCAAGTTTCACCGATTCCAGTAGCTTTGTATGATGATTTCGGACTTGCGCGTATGCCCAGAATGGGTTTTGGATGACCCGGGAGCGTTTCGACGCCAAATAGCGAAATAGAATTTCCTCAAGTTCATAATTTGGTTTTGAAAGTGTTTTTGAGTTATCGAGGTCCAAATGGAATTTTGAGACCGGGAATAATTCCGTTATGTCATTTATGACTTGCTTGCAAACTTTTGTGTCATTCCGAGTAGCACATGTCGGTTCGGCGCATTGAAACCGAATTCTAGAACTTGAAATTTTTTAAGTTTGATTTTAGGGGTTTTGAGGAGTGATTATGAGTTTTAGCGTTATTTTGGGTGTTCTGAAGGCTCGAGCAAGTCAGTGATATGATTTAGGACTTGTTGGTATAATTACACGGGGGTTCGAGTGGGCCCAAGTGCCTCCTGGACACCAAACGGGGCCAAAAACGAGCAGTCTCAGTTGCTGGTGCAGTAGGTCTGGCGTGACCGCAGGTGCGATTGCCCAGATCGCAGGTGCGAGACCGCTCATGTGGTCGAGGCCTCGCAGGTGCGACTCCCAGGGGAAAATCCTACCATCGCAGGTGCGGACCCTTCTCCGCAGGAGCGGGTCCGCTGGTGTGGAAAACCAACCGCAGGTGCGATCCCCAGGCTTCTTTCCAAAAATCCGTAGGTGCGACCAATGGCTCGCAGGTGCGGTCCTCGAGCCACAGGTGCGAAGTCACTGAAGGCAGTGAGCCCATTTAAGTCGGGACTTAACAATTTTTCACCACTTTATTCTCCTCCATTAACGATTTTGAGAGCTTTCAAGAGGGTGTTCGGCCTAGCTACAAAAAGGTAAGTAATTTCCATTTAAATGTTAGATTATTACACTAAATCTTAGGTAGATTAACACCTAATTAGTGGAAATCGAAGGGGTTAGAGTGAAAACCTAGGGTTGATGAATTTTAGGTAATTTCACCACTTTTCTACCATGAAATCAGGTAAAAACTATATATTAATGACCCTTAGGCTATGGGTGAGTATTTTCTTCAAAAATTTCCGGAAGCAGAGCATGTGGGCCCGGGGGTGTATTTTGGGATATCTTCAAGAAAGATGAATTGGCTAAGCTAGTAAGGGAATTTCATACTTTTGAGTGTATATTGACGTATTTATATAATATTTGACTAGTTTCGAGTCCTCGGGTGTAGAGCTTGGAGGTTAGGGCGCGTTCTTGACCCGGGAAGTGGGTTTTACGCGAGGTGAGTCCTTTTTCTAACCTTGTAAGAGGGAATTGTCCCCTTAGGTAATGGTAAATGATTGAATTGTCCTTATTTGCGGGGGCTACACACGCACGAAGTGACAAGACTCCGTGCGTAGCTGCTACTATGTTATGCCGGTTAGTCTTTAGGACTCACAAGCATGCTTATATGCCTTACTTGTATCCCTGCATGTACTACTAGCCGATTAATATCCTTGAAACTAGCATGAGAAATGGAAGGTTATATTAAATCTTGCCGTTTCCATGATTCTTGTATTCCAAGTGTGAACTCTATATTTTTTCTGAAATTCCTGATCAACTCTGTGTATGTATACGAGCACCCGTGTCGCATGTATGATCCTTGAGCGGGGTAGCCTTATATTATTTCATCCGCGTCGCACAATCCATTCGCGAGCGGTGTAATAGATGCATCTATGGTTCAAGTCGTTCGACCCTTCGGCAATGCACATTTAAATTGTCCCGTCGCTTCGGTCGTACGCCTCGGCATACTATATACTATGTATTTGACTGAGAGTCTTATTAGTATTGTCAAATGAAGTGTTCTATGTGGTAGGGGTTTTTGGACTTGTATTAATGTTGTTATTTGACACTTGCGGTGGGTGGTAGTTCATATACTTGATATTCCATGTCTACTTGATTTACATAATTGTCAATCCTGATTAGACCTGTTTAATTATATTATTACTAAGCACCTTAGTGAGTAATACGTCTACCTCTCATCACTACTTCTTTGAGTTTATACGGGATACTCACTGGGTACATATTTGTTTATATTTACTCATGCTACGCTTCTGTACTTAATTGTACAGGTTATGAGGCTGGTGCATCTGGTTATCAAATAGGAGTGCGATCTTGAGAGTACTTACTGGGCTAGACTACACGGTGAGCTGCTCTTCCCGGTATTCCTCAGCAACACTATGGAGTTTCTATTGTTTTTGGTTATTTTTTGTCTACCCCTTCCAAACAATTGTATATTATTTTGTCTACATGTATATTCCACTAGTAGCCCGTGGACTTGTGACACTAGGTCTTGGCACGCGTAGTTGGTTTTCTAATATTTTTGGCTACACTACATATATTGGCAAACGATCTTCTGAGTTCATTTAATCAAATTACATGACTTGACTATTTTCTTTAAATGATTTCTGAATAAAAAATTTGTCAAGCACTTAAATATTTAAATAAGTAAAGAAATCTCGCTAGTAATTGATGTTGTCTTACCCGACTCCGGTGTTGGGCGCCATCACGACCTGAGTTGGAATTTTGATCGTGACACTTTAGGTACTACTATCCCCCATCTGATCAATCTATCTACAATTGCTAGTCTCAGATGCATTTCCATCCACATTATGAATTGATATCGAGGTAGAATGCCTTGTGTCAAGAACAAGGTCTTCCAAGTAACTTTTGGGAACTGTGGTATTATTGATGTGCATGCTTTACTGATAGTATATTTCCCATGTACAGAGCACAGCCAGCTATAGTAGCAATAGAGCTCAGACCGGCTGCGGACGACGATCCGTAGAAGCTACTTGATATATAGACTCAATTGCACCCTCCGATCTTCGGAGGTGAGAAAGGCGACGATGCCCAGGAATTCGTTGATAGGTGCAGGGATAGACTGCACAATATGAGGATTTTGGAGTCCCATGGAGTCGACTTCACTACCTTCCAGCTAGAGGGCAGGTCCCACAAATGGTGGCAGTCATTCATCCTTGGTAGGTCAGCAGGTTACCCTACTATCACATGGGAGCAATTCACTCAGCTATTCCTGGACAGGTATATTCCACCCTCCGAGAGGGAAGAGCTGCGGTACCAGTTTGAGCAGCTAGAGCATGGGCAGATGTCAGTGACAGACTACGAGGCCAGGTTTTTAGAGTTGTCCCACCATGCTTATGATTCTTCCTACTGATGCTGAGAGAGTGCGGAGGTTTGTAGCTGGCTACACTCTGGTATTAGGGCCAACGTGACCCGAGAGGTGGAGATGGGTACTCCTTTATCATCTCGTGGTCGAGATAGCTCGCCGGATTGAGGGTTACCGATCGAGGAGCAGAGAGCAGGGTCGGCAGCACAAGAGAGCTAGATTTTTCTGGAGATTTCAGAGGTGCTCCAGCCAGGGGTAGAGGTTAGTTCGGTAGAGGCCAGCATAGCAGGCCTCCATATTCAGCCCCTCCACCACCTTCTCGTGGTGTTCTAGTGAGACCTTATTTCAACGCCATGCCAGAGAGTTCTTACTGCCCACCAGCTATTCAGGGTCCCTCCGGCGGGTATTCAGGTCATCAGGGGTCTCCTAGACCTTATTTCAGTGCCATGCCAGAGAGTTCTCATCGACCCCCAACTATTCAGGGTTCATCTTCAGGGTAGTAGGCCATGACTCCAGCGAGGTGTTATGAGTGTGGGGATCCAGTCCATATGAGGAAGACTTGTCCCACGCTTAGGGGCAATGCTATTCAGCAGAGTTATCAGCCCGCACCCTCACCACCAATTCCTTATCCACCTAGAGGTGGAGGACAAACTGGTAGAGGTCGTCCCAGAGGTGGAGGCCAGACAGGGGGAGCTCAGCTAGCTCCTATTCAGTCCAGCAGAGGTCAGTCTTCAGGTACTCCAGCAAGATTCTACGCCATTCTGGCCCAAGCATATGCAGTGGACTCAGATGTCGTGATCATAGGTATTATTTCGGTATGTGGTAGAGAGGCATAAGTGCTATTTGACCCAGGATCTACTTATTCATATGTGTCAGCCTTTTTTTCTTGTTTTATGGATGCTCTTCATGAGTCCTTGAGTTCTCCTATATATGCATCCACTCACGTTGGTGATTTTGTAGTGGTAGACCGGATTTATCGGTCTTGCGTGATCACATTCTGTAGGTCCGAGACTAGAGCGGACCTCCTATTGCTCGATATGGTTGATTTTGAGATTATCCCGGGCATGGATTGGCTATCCCCTCATCATGCCATCTTGGATTTCCATGCCAAGACAGTTACTTTGTCCATGCTTGAGTTGCCTAGGCTGGAGTGGAGAGGTTCCTCGGTTAGCGCAGCCAGTAGAGTTATTTCATTCTTGATGGATCGACATATGGTCGAGAAGGGTTGTTTGGCATATATTTCCTACGTGCGAGACACCACCGCTGAGTCTCTGACGATTGATTCAGTGCCCGTTGTTCGAGAGTTTGGTGATGTATTCCCTTCAAACCTTCCCGGCATGCCTCCGGATCGTGATATTGATTTTTGCATTGATTTAGCTCCAGATACTCAGCCTATTTCCATTCCCCCGTACCGTATGGCTACTAAGGAGTTGAAGGAGCAACTAGATGAGTTGTTGGATAAGGGGTTTATCAGACCGAGTGTATCACCGTGGGGTGCTCCAGTTCTGCAGTTTGTAAAGAAGAAGGATGGGTCTATGAGAATTTGTATTGATTACTGCTAGCTGAACAAGGTCACCATCAAAAACAAGTATCCATTGTCGCGCATTGATGATTTTTTCGACCAGCTACTGGGTTCCAGGGTGTTTTCTAAGATATATATGAGATCGAGCTATCATCAGTTGAAGATTCGGGCCTCAGATGTCCTGAAGACAGCTTTTCGCACGAGATATGGCCACTATGAGTTAGTGGTGATGTCCTTTGCCTTGACTAATGCTCCAGCATCATTTATGGATTTGATGAATAGGGTGTTCAGGCCGTATATTGATTCATTTGTCATCGTCTTCATTGATGACATCTATATTTACTCACATAGCCTGGGAGAGCACGAGCAGCATTTGAGTGTTGTGCTCCAGGCTCTGCGAGAACAGAAGCTTTATGCTAAGTTCTCCAAGTGTGAGTTTTGGTTGGATTCCGTGGCATTCTTGAAGCATGTAGTATCCGGAGAGGGTATCAAGGTTGATCATAAGAAGATTGAGGTAGTTCAGGGTTGGTCACATCCTACTACATCTACAGAGATCAGGAGCTTCTTGGGTCTAGCAAGCTACAATCGGCGATTTGTGGAGGGCTTTTCATCCATTGTAGCCCTATTGACCAGATTGACTCAGAAGAATGCTCCATTTCGGTGCTCCGACGAGTGTGAGGCGAGCTTTCAGAAGCTCAAAACGGCATTGACCTCAGCACCAGTTATGGTATTGCCTTCCGGTTCTGGGATGTATACAGTGTATTACGACGCTTTACGCGTTGGCTTAGGGTGTGTGTTGATGCAGGAAGGGAGAGTTATTTCTTATGATTCGCACCTGCTGAAGATTCATCAGAAGAATTATCCGGTGCATGATTTGGAGTTGGCAACTATTGTTCATGCTCTTAAGATTTGGAGGAATTACTTGTATCGGGTGTCTTGTGAGGTTTATACAGACCACCCCAGCTTGCAGCACTTGTTCAAGCAGAGATATCTTAATTTGAGGCAGCGCAGGTGTCTTGAGTTGCTGAAGGATTATGATATCATCATCCTTTATCATTCGGGTAAGGAGAATGTGGTAGCGGATGCTTTGAGCAGGAAGGCGGAGAGTATGGGTAGTTTGGCTTTCATTTCAGCGGAGGAGAGACCTCTAGCCTTGGACATTCAGTCCCTGGCTAATCGCTTGGTGAGGTTAGATCTTTTAGAGCCTCAGCGAGTTCTTACACATGTAGTTTCTCAGTCTTCGTTATTGGGGGAGATTAAGGCTCGGCAGTATGATGATCCACGTTTGGCAGAGCTACGGGAGACAGTGGTTCAGGGTGGTGCCAAGGAGGTTACTATTGGGGAGGATGGTGTTCTTAGACTTTTGGATCAGTTGTGTCTTCCTAATGTTGATAGCTTAAGGCAGAGGATTCTAGAGGAGGCACACAGTTCGCGGTATTCTGTTCATCCTGGTGCTACGGAGATGTATCATGATCTGAAGTAGCATTTCTGGTGGAGGCGAATGAAGAAGGACATTGTGGAGTATGTGGCTAGGTGTCTTAACGGACAGCAGGTTAAGTATGAGCATCAGAGGCCAGGAGGCCTACTTCAGCAGATGCCCATTCCTGAGTGGAAGTGGGAGCGCATCACTATGGACTTCGTAGTTGGGTTGCCTCAGATCTTGCAGAAGGTTGACGCGGTTTGGGTCATTGTGGATAGACTGACCAAATCAGCACATTTATTCCGGTGTGTACTAGTTATACTTCTGAGAGGCTAGCCCAGATTTACATTCGAGAGATAGTCCGGTTGCATGGTGTGTCGGTGTCCATTATATCAGATCGAGGTCCTCAGTTCGCCTCGCACTTCTGGAGAGCATTGCACATAGAGATGGGTACTCAGATAGACCTCAGCACAATATTTCATGCGCAGACTGATGGTCGGTCAGAGCGTACGGTTCAGATACTGGAGGACATGCTCAGAGCATGTGTGATTGACTTTGGGGGTTAGTGGGACCAGTTCTTGCCTTTGGCCGAGTTTTCTTACAATAATAGTTATCAGTCCAGCATTGAGATGGCTCTATTTGATATTTTATATGGTTGGCGATGTCGTTCTCCTATCAGGTGGTTTGAGCCTGGCGAGGCTAAGTTATATAGCACGGACCTGGTGAGAGATGCCTTGGAGAAGGTGAAGTTGATTTAGGAGAGGCTCCGCATAGCACAATGCAGACAGAAGAGCTACGCGGATCAGAGGGACGTGATTTGTTATTTATGGAGGGAGATAAGGTTCTGCTAAAGGTTTCGCCAATGAAGGGCATTATGAGATTCGGGAAGAAGGGAAAGACGAGCCCGAGGTTTATAGGTCCTTTCGAGGTATTGAGGCGTGTTGGAGAGGTTTCCTATGAGCTAGCTCTACCTCCTCACTTATCGGGAGTCCATCCGATCTTTCATGTATCCATGCTCCGGAGATATCACGCCAACTTCTCTCACGTGGTTGATTTCAGCACTATTCACTTGGATGAGAGTTTGGGCTGCGAGGAGGAGCCAATTTCCATAATTGACAGACAGGAACGCCAGTTGAGGTCCAAGAGGGTTTCTGTGGTGAAGGTCCAGTTAAGAGGCCAACCAGTTGAGTAGGAGACTTGGGAGTCCAAGGAGGACATGCAGAGAAGATATCCACGCTTATTCAGCACTTCAGGTATGATTCTAGACCCGTTTGAGGACGAACGTTTGTTTAAGAGGTGGAGATTGTAACGACCCAACCGGTCGTTTTGCATATTCGGACCCCGTTCCCCTAAATAAGACTTCCCGTAGCGGCTTTCAGTGATTCATGACTTGCGGGGACTGGGGTTTCGGGATTCAGAATTATATAGAGTAAGATAGGAACACTTGGTTCCTTAAGATTGGCTTTTAAGGCCAAGTTTGACTTCGGTCAACATTCGGAGCAAACGACCTCAGAATCGAGTTTCGCCCATTTCAGTAGCTTCGTATGATGATTTCGGACTTGCGTGTATGTCCGTAATGGGTTTTGGATGACCCGGGAGCATTTCGACGCCAAATAGTGAAATAGAGTTTCCATAAGTTCATAATTTGGTTTTGAACGTGTTTTTGAGTTATCGAGGTCCGAATAGAATTTCGATACCGAGAATAGTTTCGTTATGTCATTTATGACTTGCTTACAAAATTTGGTGTCATTTCGAGTAGCGTAGGTCGATTCGGCGCATAGAAACCGAATTCTAGAACTTGAAATTTCTTAAGTTTGATTCTAGGGGTTTTGAGGAGTGATTTTGAGTTTTAGCGTGGGTTTGGGTGTTCCGAAGGCTCGATCAAGTCTGTGATATGATTTAGGACTTGTTGGTATAATTGCACGGGGGTTCGGGTAAGCCCAGATGCCTCCCGAACACCAAACGGGGTCAAAACCAGCTGTCTCAGCTGCTGGTGCACCAGGTCTGGTGTGACCGCAGGTGCGGTTGCCAAGATCGCAGGTGCGAGACCGCTCCTTCGGTAGAGGCCTCGAAGTTGCGACTCCCAGGGGGAAATCCTACCATCACAGGTGCGAAAAACCAACCGCAGGTGCGATCCCCAGGCTTCTTGCCAAAAATCCGCAGGTGCGACCAATGGCTCGCAGGTGCAGTCCTCGAGCCGCAGGTGCGAAGTCACTGAAGGCAGTGAGCCCATTTAAGTCGGGACTTAACCATTTTGCACCACTTTCTTCTCCTCCATTGACAATTTCGAGAGCTTTAAAGAGGTGTTCGGCCTAGCTACAAAAAGTTAAGTAATTTCCATTTAAATGTTAGATTATTACACTAAATCTTAGGTAGATTAACACCTAATTAGTGAAAATCAAAGGGGTTAGGGTGAAAACATAGGGTTGATGAATTTTAGGGAATTTCACCACTTTTCTACCATGAAATCAGGTAAAAACTATATATTAATGACCATTAGGCTATGGGTTAGTATTTTCTTCGAAAATTTCCGTAATCCGAGCATGTGGGCCCGGGGGTGTACTTTGGGATATCTTCAAGAAAGATGAATTCGCTAAGCTAGTAAGGGAATTTCATACTTTTTAGTGTATATTGACGTATTTATATAATATTTGACTAGTTTTGAGTCCTCGGGTGTAGAGGTTGGAGGTTCAGGTGCGTTCTTGACGCGGGAAGTAGGTTCTACGCGAGCTGAGTCTCCTTTCTAATCTTGTAAGAGGGAATTGTTCCCATAGGTAATTATAAATGATTGAATTGTCCTTATTTGCGGGGGCTACGCACGCACGAAGTGACGAGAGTCTGTGCATAGATACTACAATGTTATGCTGGGTAGTCTTTAGGACTCCCAAGCATGCTTATATGCCTTACTTGTATCCCTGCATGTACTTCTAGCCGTTTATTATCCTTGAAACTAGCATGAGAAAATGGAAGGTTATATTAAATCTTGCTGTTGCCATGATTCTTGTTTTCCAACTGAACTCTATATTTTCCTGAAATTCCTAATCAACTCTGTGTATGTATACGAGCACCTGTGTCGCATGTATGATCTGTGAGCGGGGTAGCCTTATATTATGTCAACCACATCGCACGATCGATTCCCGAGCGGGGTAATAGATGCATCTATGGTTTGATTCGTTCGACCCTTCAGCAGTGCATAATTAAATTGTCACATCGCTTCGGCCGTATGCCTTGGCATACTATATGCCATGTATTTGACTGAGAGTCTTATTAATATTGTCAAATTAATTGTTCTATGTGGTAGGGGTTTTGGACTTGTATTAATGTTGTTATTTGACACTTGCGGTAGGTGGTAGTTCATATACTTTATATTCCATGTCTACTTGATTTACATAATTATTAATCCTGATTAAACCTGTTTAATTATATTATTGCTAAGGACCGTAGTGAGTAATACGTCTACCTCTCGTCACTACTTCTTTGAGTTTATACGGGATACTAACTGGGTACATATTTGTCTATATGTACTCATGCTACGCTTCTGTACTTAATTGTACAGGTTCTGAGGCTGGTGCATCTGTTAATCATACCGGCGCGCGATCTTGAGAGTACTTACTGGGCTAGACTATACGGTGAGCTGCTCTTCCCGGCCTTCCTCAGCAGCAATGTGGAGTTTCTATTGTTTTTGGTTATTTTTTGTTTACCCCTTCCAGACAATTGTATATTATTTTGTTTACTTGTATATTCCACTAGTCGATGTGGACTTGTGACACTAGGTCTTGGCACGCGTAGTTGGTTTTCTAATATTTTTGGCTACACTACATATATTGACAAACGTTCTTCTGAGTTCATTTAATCAAATTGCATCACTTGACTGTTTTCTTTAAATGATTCCTAAATCAAAAATTTGTCAAGCACTTAAATATTTAAGTAAGTAAAGAAATCTCGCTAGTAATTGATGTTGGCTTGCCCGAATCCGGTGTTGGGCGCCATCACGACCTGAGTTGGAATTTGGGTCATGACACTTTAGGTACTACTATCCCCCATCTGATCTATTTATCTACAGTTGCTAGTCTCTGATTCATTTCCATCCACAATATGAATTGATGTCGAGGTAGAATTCCTTGTGTCAAGAACAAGGTCTTCCAACTAACTTTTGGGAACTGTGGTATTATTGAAGTACATGCTTTACTGATAGTGTATTTCCCATGTATAACATATAGCTTCGGTTCTTGAATTCCAGCATTTAGCCATTTTCTGGCCTCAAATATTTTTCTCACCAACCAGCTAGCCTATTTAGGTGTATCCATATTCTCTAATTCCTTCTTCTTTATATAGTGATTGTGAATCTACATGACCTATAGTTTGTCTTTCTTTTGTGCAATTGCCCATAACAGTTTGCCTATTGCTGCTCTATTCCATAGAGAGAAGTTGATAATGTTCGGACCTCTTGCTGCTTTTGGCCTACAAATTGTATTCCATGAAATAGGAGCTTTCTTTCCTTCAATGCTTCCATGCCACAGAAAGTTCCTAAATATTCCATTGGCCATATCATGCACCTTTTTTAGAATCAGGAAAACTTGTGCCCAATAAGTTTGCATTTCAAACAACACACTATTAATTAGTTGAACTCTCCCTGCATATGATAAGAGTCTGGTAGTCCAACATCTAACCCTTCCTGCAATTCTACCCACCAATGGCATACATTGACTAATAGTGAGCTTCTTTGAGGACAATGGTACACCTAAGTATTTGAATGGTATTTATCCAGTGGTGAACTGCAACTTCTCCAGTATTTCTTCCTTATATTGAGTTGAAATTCCTGCCGTATACAGTGAGCTTTTCTCCATATTTGCTTGTAAACCTGATGCAGCCGAGAATTGTTCAAATTGTTTCATCATAAGTTCAATAAACACCTTATCTGCTCTGCAACACATCAACAAGTCATCATCAAAGCAGATATGTACCACTTCCAATTTTTCACACATAGGATGCATGGTAATTGATGTCTGAATTTAATTTCAGCTATTTCAGTGATCTGTTTAAATACTCCATCACCAAAACAAATAGATTAGATGACATTGGGTGTCCTTGTCTTAGCCCTTTACTTGCTTGAAACTTAATTGTTAATCCTTCATTAATAAGTAGGGAATAAGAAATTGTGCTTACACACAACATGATGGGACTGGCCGTTTTATATGGGATTCCAAGTTCCAGCATAAGATCTTTTAAGAATCTCCAATCAACTGAGTCGTAGGCCTTCCTAATGTCCACCTTAATTGTACATCTTGGTGAAACTGCTTTCTAAGTGTATCCTTTGATCAGTGCATGAGCTAGAATTACATTATCCAAAATGTTTCTCCCTTCTATGAATGCTGACTATGAAGGCCCTACCAGATAATCCACAACCATTTTCAGCCTAGCAGTAAAAAGCTTAGCTATAATTTTGTACATTGTAGAGCAGCATGCAATATGTCAGAATTCCTTTACATAGTTTGGATTTTTCACCTTAGGTATGAGTGTGACAGTAGTACAATTGATCTCTCTTAGTAATTTCCCTGTTTCAAAGAATTGCATTACTGCCTTTATGAAATCTTCACCAATCACTTGTCAGTTTTCTTTAAAACATTCAGCTGGATAAGCATCTATTCTTGGAGCTTTGTCACTTGGCAACTCTTGCACCACCCTTGTAATCTCCTCTTTTGTCACAGGCACTAGCATTTGCTGCTGTTGTGCCATTGATAAACAAGGGCAATCCTTGATTATGTTAATATCAATTCCAGGCACCACTGGGGCAGCTTCTCTTAATAGCTTCTTGAAAAATTGTGTAAACTCTTATTGAATCTGTACATGATCAGTCAATCTATCATTTTGTCCTGTAAAAATAGAAGTGACTCTATTTCTTCACTGTCTAGCCTTCAATTGTGCATGGAAATATTTAGTATTCGAATTCCCATGATTAATCCAGATAGCCCTCGACTTCTGCCTTAAGACCTTTTCATGTGCAGCATCTCATTTCTCAATTAGTATCAAGGTATTCTTTTCTTGCTATATCAGTTGTGGGTTTAAATGATCATTATACAACTTCTACTGTATAACCTTTAGGTCCTCCTTCATTTGTTTGAGTTTCACCTCCATTAATGAATATTTTCTTTGTATTCCCCTAGTATGAATCTCCAATAGTTTCAGCTTTCTACAAATGGTGTACATAGTATACCCTTGTATGGCTTAACTCCATATGCGTTTCACCGCTTCCTTATACTCCTCCTATTGCAACAGGACATTCGGTAATCTGTAAGGTTTCTTAACAGGCACTCTATGTGCTTCAGTGTTTAATAGGATAGGTATGTGGTCAGAGCATCCAGGCAGTATATATATTGCTTCAATACCTACATATGACCAAAACCATTTAGCATTACCAAACACCCAGTCTATATGACTGTATATCCCATCTTCAGCCCCTCTCTTATTACTCCATGAAAATTGCATCCCTTTCTTGTTTATCTGACCTACTTCAATGTCAGTTATGCATTGCTTGAAATCAACTACTTCATTTTGGTGAACATGTGCCTCATTTATTCTTCCCTCCACTAACAAGACACTATTGAAGTCTCTTATGATCAATCAAGGACCTTTAGTTGCTACATTGATGTCCCTCAATTGTTCATAAAGGTTTTCTATCAGCTATAGTATGTAAGCCATACACAATAGTTAAGTAGCTTTGAAAAACAGAGTTTCTATCTTGTATATGGCAGTGAATCAGTTGTGACTATAGCTTTAACACAACTAGATTTACTGTTGTTCCCTTCTAGCACAACCATATTCTACCATTAGGAGCTTTAGAATAGTTATCCATAAATTCCCAGTCTCCACCTATGTTCTTCTGGATAGTCCTTGCTCTCCTTTGTTTAACTCTAGTCTCCAAACATCCTACCAAATCAATTTTATTTGTTACTAGGAAATCTTTAAATGCCCTGTGTTTAAAGGATTTGTTTAGTCCTCTTATATTCCATGTGCTGAAAATCATATTGGTGGTATGGTTGTTGGAGTTTGCCCTATGGTAATCCTCTGCATTTGGTTATTCTCATTGCCTCTATTACTATCAGGAGGCTCACTCTCCTGAATCCTCAATGTTGCATATTTATTTCTCCTTGTCAGCTCCTCATAATCCATTGTTGGTTGGTCCTTATTACTTAATCTACCATGTTATACCATAGGTTGTTTGCCTCTACCTCCAACATGTATTTGAATCTCCTGTATCTTCTCTTGTGAATTCTTCTTTTCATTTGTTTCCTTGTCTGCAATAGGTGGTTCAGTATCTTCATTTGTATCAGCCTT
Organism: Nicotiana paniculata; assembly: GCA_005239505.1. Lineage (NCBI taxonomy): Eukaryota > Viridiplantae > Streptophyta > Magnoliopsida > Solanales > Solanaceae > Nicotiana > Nicotiana paniculata. The sequence continues at coordinate 726 of ML319312.1, read as the reverse complement.
AGTCTTCCTCGCCCATTTATGCTTTTTACCCTAATTCATCTGCATTTGCCTCCCTTCCTATTTTTCCAGCTTACATTCCCGATTAGAGTGACTAAATTTGTTCCACTATTGACATAGTTTGGGCTTCCATTAATATTCCACTATTTTCTCCCTTATTCTACCATCACGATGTTCTATATTCAGTGTATCTGGTAATGGCTGTGTTATATCAATTTCTATTAACACACGGGCATAGGAAATTCATTCACACTGTGTCGTGAGTTTGTCAATGCTTATAGGCTTGCCCACACAACTTGCAATTCTTCCCGGATTTTCCTCAGCCCAGCATTGGATATCTAAGCTTGGGAATGTGACCCACAGTGGTATCACACGCATAGGCTCTTTATCAAACTTGAANTATGTGCGTTAATGATAAAAATACACTTTTTATGTGCATAATAGAGTCTATTTCATGTGTATGTGAATTGGAGATGAAACCGAGCTAAATGGATGCAAATACATCGAAAATACGCTAAGGAGGCGAGAAGGAGTGCACCTGGCATTAGCCAGGCGTTAGGGTGCAAACGCCAGCCCTAGCCTGGCGTTAGCCAGACGTTAGGGTGCAAACGCCAGCCCTAGCCTGGCGTTATCCAGGCATTAGCCTCATAACGGCAGGCCCCTGTATCGGTCAATTCCGAGTTTTGGCAAGTTTAAGTGTTTCCCGGTTGGAATAGAAGTCTCCTACAC
>ML319311.1:0-17827 GCA_005239505.1 Nicotiana paniculata | reverse complement strand
GTAGTTTATTTGTAGATAAATATAGATATTTTGTAGATATTAACATAAAATCAGAATTTGATAAATTTGTAACACAACAAACCTGCACTTGTGATCATTGGTGATACTCAATTCCATATTGAACTCTCGAACAGTTATACATAGCGGATATGATCCTAAGTTTTTATTTTCTTTTTTTGTCTCCATATATACACGAACACCCATATCGTTCCTAATCTCCATTGGAGGACAATGCTCGCTCACAACGTATTTGATTGCTATAATTTTTTCCGAAGTATCAATCATTAATTGATCTGCAATTGTAGAAATCAATATAGTGTAACTGGCATCCTCATCGAGTATAATGCCATCCACTTGAAAATCCTTAAATCTGTCATAGCTATCCCAATTCCCATTCAATTGTAGCATAATGGGGATTTTGGACATGATTGTATTTTGTTGCAGAAGAATTATTGAAGATTTTGTCGTCTTCTTTAATTTGTGGATTAAGAAAAAAGGTCGAAGAATAGAGTTTTTCCAGAACAGAGACGTTAGTTTTTTATTTGAAATTGATGATAACGTTTAATTCGTAATTTGCGTTACAAATTTGATTTGAAAGTCGCTAGAATCAATTGGAGTATTTAGTTCCATAATTGTAGCACACCTAAATAGGAAGGAAACAACTCCTATTATTCGTTATTTAAGAATGGTATATTTTTTGTAGAATAAATATAAACAGGGCGGGTAAATATGAAACCATGAATATTTTTGGTAATAAGGTTTCATATATGGTATAGGAAGGAAAAAATCCCTACTTTTAATATGGTGTGATATTTTTTTCTTTGGGCCAAGCCCGGACAGTTTTTCTCAAAAGGTCACATACTATTAAGAGATCCTTACACCTTATATGTAGGCTCCCAATCTTTTCAGCTACTAATGTGGGACTTTATTCGCACACCAATAATCTCCCCCCTTGAACTAAGTTCCGCGTGGCTCACTACCACGATTCACATATATATTTTCGAGATTCACTATGTACCACTCATATTGTTAAAGTATTATGGAAACCGAAGCTCGCAACTAGCTTCTTTTTGTGTGCGCGTCTCCAGACCGAGTCTCGCACCATCACTCTGCCATCGCCATATTCGTCCCGCTGAACCTGGGCTTTGATACCAATTATGGCGGAATATCGTGGGTTAACTAGCACACAATCACACACAAAGAAAATAGAGAAGAAAAATCAACATAAAGATTTAACGAGGTTCGGCTAAGCCTAATCTTCAGGGTAGAAGCAGAGAGAGTTTTCCACTATGAATGAAAAGAGTACAATCTATAGAATCATCAACTACAACCCCTATATATAGATCTCAAATAGTCTCAAACATATAAGAGAAAGGTTTCCTAATTTGACAAGTACAATATGTTTTTCTTTCCTAAATCTATTAGGATGATGGATTTTCCTAAACCTATATGGATTATGAGTTTCCTAAAAATACAAGAAAATAATTCAAGCCACAAAATAATAAATCTTCCCCTTGGCTTGAATTCTCTTCATCAACATAAACAACGTCTCTCTACCTTGACCTCATCCCTCACGAGGGCTCTACCTATTGCCGCACATATCAATCAAGTCTAGGCAACGCCTAAACTTGTTAAGAGACTCAATCTCTTCAGCCATAGCACTAATCTGTCGATTTGACTTCGTATTCGGAATAGCTTCTGGTTAGCTATAACATTCAATCGCATCAACAGTCTCTGCAACTGCCAAAGCAAATCCCACGGGATTCGTATATCCAAGAAGATTCCCATTAACTACGTTTGCAAACCTTTGTGGTCGGTTGATCACTATCTTCTCTCTGTCTGTTGCAATACTATATGGTTGTTGTGCAGGTGCATCAAAAATATTATCTTGATCAATATTTTGCACCTCCTCCACTTCTTCTACTTTAGAACTACTAGGCTGAGCTCGTGGAGATTCAGTTTCTATCTCTATGCGGTCATTGACACTACGATCTGATTCTGTTATTGCCTTCTCCCTCTGACTGTCCAGTGAGGCATATTCATTGAATGTTACATACCTACTGATAATTAGCCCTAGAATCTTTTGATCTGTGCACCATAACCTATGAAATTTCACTCCAATTGCATACAATATAAATATGTCCTTCTTTGCCCTCGGCTCAAGTTTTTCATCCCTCACATGAGCATAAGCAGGACAACCAAATATCCTTAAATTTGAATAATCAGTAGGCGAACTGGACCATGCCTCAAAAGGAGTTTTGAACTCAATAGCCGTGGATGGAGATTTGTTGACCAAATAACAAGTTGTATTGATTGCTTCAACCCAAAAATCCATGCTAACATATGAGTGTGAAAGCATGCTTCGTGCCCTATCACAAAACGTCATGTTCATACATTCTGTAACACCATTTTGTTGTGGTATTCCTACACAAGTGCGGCGTCTCACTATGCCCTCTTTGTTGCAGAAATTATTAAACTCAGAATTGCAAAATTCCAACACATTGACAGTTCGAAGACGTTTAACTTTTCTTTCCATCTGCCTCTCAACCATCGTCTTTCATTTAATAAATGTCGAAAATGCCTCATCTTTTATTTTTAAAAAAATACACACACACCATCCTTGAGTAATCATCAATCAAAGTTATAAAATACTTGATACCACTCTTGGAGGGAACTCAGTTTGGACCCCACAAGTCTGAATGTATATAATCTAACTTGTCTATCGTCTTGTGCTCGACCTTCTTGCTGAACTTTACCCTTGTCTATTTATTAAACACACAATGCCCACAAAAATTCAAAACTTGATTTTTGTATCCGTTCAACATATTATGCTTACTCAACAAAGATAATCCCTTACCACTCATTAACCAAGTCGCAAGTGCCACAACTGAGACTGATTCTGATCACTTTTCCCAGAAGATACAACAACTTCTCCTTCAACTATACTTGCTTGAAGATGCTACAATTTAGAATGCTTTCTGCTCTTCATGAGTACCATGGAGCCTTTGCACACCTTAAGTATTCCTTTCTCGGAGTAACACTTATACCCTTGATCATCCAAAGTCAAAAGAGAGATCAAATTTCTATTTATCCGAGGAACGTACCAACACTCAATGTTTCTAATAATTCCCTTGAACATTCTAAATTTGATGTTATTAATCCTCTCTACTGGTAATGGATTATCATCTCCCATGTAGACGATCCAACTCATTTACTTGTAAGTTGCAAACCAGTTCTTGTGTGGACACATGTAGAAAGTAGCACCAAAATCAAGAACTCAAGAGTTTTTCCCTTGACTGGAACTCACAACACATATTTCCCCTACATAGTCATTATCATCAAAATTCTTGCCAATGTCAACAATACTTGCTGAATTATCTATTTTCTGCTTCCCTCTTTTCTCTTTCAGCTCAGGACAATCTCTCTTGTAGTGACCTTGGTCCCCACACTCATAACAATTTTGCTTCCTTACTCTAGACCTTGATCTGGCGGTTGACGTTAAAGTCCTTTTGTTGTGTTATTCCTCTACTCACAAGACTCTCACCCTCAGTTCTGCTATCTGGAAAGCTCTTTTTCAACTCTTTAGATTTTAGTGCATTACTAACATATTCTAGTGAAATACTGTCTTTCTTATATAGCAGCGTATTGGCAAAAGTATCATAAGACGATGGTAAAGAACATAACACAATCAAGGCCTGATCCTCACTCTTAATTTTGATTTTAGGTAGAGGCGCAATTTCCCGAAGAACGCTATCTGTAACGCTCCTTCAGGTCTGTCTTCTCTGTCTCTTTCATCTCTTCAAGAAAATCCTTATCAATTGCCTTTCATAATCCTTGTAACCAGGGACAATTTCATCATAATCTTTCATAGACTGAAACTAGAACCCCCATCAAATTTCTATACTTCGTACTTTGTTGAAGATGATGAAGACATCTTAACCCTAGATTATATGTAGAAACCTGAACCTTGCTCTAATACCAGTTGTTGGGCTAAAACTGTCCAAAGATACTCTTAACATGGTGTGTTATTGTCCGTTTTGGGCCAAACCCGCACGATTTTTCTCAAAAGGCCTCACACCATTAAGAGATCCTTACACCTTGTACGTAGACTCTCAATCTTTTCAGCTACCAATGTGAGACTTTGTTCGCACACCAATATATATACACACATCTCCGATTTAATAAGACCAATTAAATTTGTTTTGATTCACCAAATACATCGAATAATTAATTATAATTTTAATTCAGCAAGTCGGTAACTTGTAGGAGAGGTCCTTCGTACTAGGAGCAAGATAGTGAAGGTCACCTAGAGTAGATATAACTTGAGAGATTTTCCCTCTAGTTTCTGAATTTACATAAACCTTCCCTTTATCAAATTTCATTAAAATAAATATGCTTCTAGTAATTATAGTAAGTTTGATCATTAATTTGAGTTATTGTAACATTTTTAGATACATATTTTGCCTCTCTCTTTTTGCCTAATCTTAGCTATGGTATCTAATGGTAAATGAAGAAAAAACAATAAGATGAAAGATATGAATTTTTTTAATTAACAAACTAGGTTCAATTCAAAAAATAAAAATAAAAAAAATAGGTGAATTTTTACTACATTGAACACGATACTTGATTTGACTCTGGATATCTCTTTGCCACTTTTGCTGGCCATAATTTTGACTTGAGGACTATTGCAACTAAACGTAGAATATTCTTTGTCACATCTCTTTCTTTTATTGAAGCATTCTGCATTGGAAATTTCATCAGTAACTTCTAACAAAAAATTAAAATTATGGATATCAACATTTTATAATTGTTATTAGAATTCCACAAGACAATAAGTATATACTACAACTAGTTTATTACTCTTATTTCTTGACATTCAATCTTAGTTTATGGTTCAATATTTGCGCCCTAAACGACTATTTGGAGGAGAAAATGACTAGATTAGTTTCTTAGAAGATTGGTATTTTACTTGCCTTATACTTCAAGATCTATATATTATTTAGTATTGTCACGTCGATATACAACAGATTTATATTTTTATGTTATATGTAACAACAGACTTATCAAGATTATAAGCAGGGGTGCAGCCTGACGGAAAAAGGGGTTCGGTCAAACTCTCTTTGTCGAAAATTACACTGTATATATAAAGTTAAATTTCTTTTTTATGTATATATAGGTGTTGAATCTCCTTAGATTCTTTGTATGTTTGTTTTTTTTATTTCTTGAAATTCTTTGGTGAAAATTCTACTTCCGCCCCTGATTATAACATAGACGCGTACACGTGTTTTACTAGTATGACTTCTTATTATATTGTTATGATTGAATCATGCATTGTACCTATTGCATTTTGTTATGGTTGTAGAATTATGTCAAGTCATACAAGTAATTGCTAGCAAGTAAATTAGGGTTTCGTGCTACTCTAGAAAAGTAATGCACGTGAATTCTAAAATTCAAGAAAAAGTTAGAGATATGGGTGGGGTGCATTAGGTGTCCTGATCTTCTTACAAATCCCCTATATAGTTATTTAACGAAGACTTTGTCCACTCACACGGTAAAACAATCATTGAGAAAGTATATGGAAGGTGACGCAAACGTGAGGCCTAATAGAAATGATAGGAGATCTGAGTTCAAATTTCAATAAGAAAAGGGCCAGCTAATGCACAATAAAAATTGCGCGGGACATCCTATTTGGTCACCCTCATTTAATCTATATTCGCTTTTTAAAAAACTTTTAACTTGTACCAACTTTTTAAATAACTTCAGCTCCCCTTTCCCTCGCTGAGCTGAAGTTCGCCAGTTATAAAGACAAAACTTCAGCATACGGGGCTGAAGTTCCCCAGTTATAAAGACAAAACTTCAGCTCTAGAGCTGAAGTTCCCAAGTTATAAAGACAACAACTTCAGCATATCGGGCTGAAGTTGTATTTATAACTTGGGAACTTCAGCCCCTTATGCTGAAGTTTCCCATTTACAAAAGACAACTTCAGCTCTAGAGCTGAAATTCCACAGTGTAATTGGGGGAACTTCAACCCGTATGCTGAAGTTTTTGTCTTTATAACTGGGGAACTTCAACATACAACCCCGTATGCTGAAGTTCTCCATTTACAAAGACAAAAATCTTTATAACTGGGGAACTTCAGCCCCGTATGCTGAAGTTCCCCATTTACAAAGACAAAAACTTCAACTTTTCCCCATTTACTAGAGCTAAAGTTCGCAAGCTACTTCAGGCCCGTCTACTAGAATGCTGAAGTTTTGCGTGATTGCCTTTGCTACTTCAGCCCCGCATGCTGAAGTTATGCGCAAAAGCGGGTACGGATGTAATTTTTTTTACAAAGAGGGTATAAGTTAAAACGTGACACAAAAAGTGGGTACGGATGCAAAAGCCCCTAATGCACAAAAGCATTTTGTATCACACAAGGCCCTGAAAAGGTTACATACCAAAGGATGTGATATAGACAGTGTACCTTAATACAAGTTTCAGTGGCTAATTTACAGCTCGAATCTATGGCTTATAGGTCACTCGGAGACATTTTACCGTTGCTTCAAGGCTCTCCAAACAAAACCTCAAATAAATTCTAAATAATTTTTTCGCATGTGTATGTTGTGGTCGGGAGAAATTCAAAAATAACAAGGTTTATAAGTGGTCATTCAAAATAGCCACAGTTTCAAAAGTAATCGAAATTTAACTATTTTTCATGTAAAGATAAATATAAACAAAAACACTGTTCAAAATCCGGAAAATATTCCAGTATATTATACTGGAGTTCCAGCATAATATACCGGTCCAACATAATATATTGGAATTTCATACATAGGTACTCCAATCTCCAGTATATTATGTTGGAACTTTCCGCGTATTGGAGTTCCAACATAATATGCTGGAAGTTCAAACACAAGTGCACCGATCTCCAGTATATTATGCTGGCACTTTCTGTGTTGCGGCAAAATAGTGACTTTTTCTCAATGACTTTGCAAACGCTGACTATTTTTGAATGATCAATCCGAAAACTGGCTAATCCGTACTATTTTTACGATATAGATACCTGACACTTATATTGATAGAAATAGCAAGTAGTTGATGAAATTATCGAGATGATATACTTGACACTGATATTGACAGAAATAGCAAGTACCCGATGAAATTATCGAGATAATATAGATACCTGAATAGCAGCCTTATTAAAAAGGAAAAAAACAGAAAGTAGCTTGAAGGTCCTTGTCAAAGAAGACTATCTAGAAGCACTATGAAAGAAACCGTAGGGACAAAGGACAAACTAATTCATCCTTGGCAGACTATCTTGTCAAACACTTCACCACTAGACACAACAACAATGTTTTCAGATAAATTTTAGTATAATTTTAATCCCATTATTATCACAATGATTTAAGAATATAATATTGAAGTTTAATGCTGAAGAAACTATGCAAAGAATTGATCATTAATAGTTATGAGACTGATCTTGCCATGATAAGTCTTTTGTCTCCAAAAACTGTACAAAATTTTTCCTATTTAGATGTTTAATTAAGTATTCCTCCACATTGCCTTCTGTTGCATATAAAAATTAAGCTCAATAAAGCTAAAAATGGAAACTTTCATGAACTTAGTTATATGTTTTTTAGCTAAATCCACACTTAGTTGAACTTCCCTTCTCAAACTTAAGCAACCATTTCATCAACTACCTTTGCACATAATAGAAACACAAAAGGTGAAATGAAGCAAACTTGAACAAAAAATGAACATATTTTGCTACTACTAATGGTTTTGTGGTTCTATACTGAACTATCTTACAATTTTGTTAATATACCAATAAGTCGACGTGCTTTATATTAACTAGTTCAAAACTGTTGGTTATAGACCACTTTACAATGTTAAATCACTATATATGATATTTACAATAGCGACTAGGAAAGCAGGTGCAACTAAGGGAAGGAAATACCATCCTTGCATAGACAGGAAAGCCGATCCCACGTTCCATTACGAGGCCTTATCAGACTTAAGAAAGTTGTGAATCTCCAACTGAGTCATCTCTTTGCCAGAGGCTGGGTCAAACTTGCATCTAATAAAGCTGCATAACAAGTTGATTACATATCAATAATTTGACCAAGCTAATCTTACCAAGAGAAGTAAAATGCGTGTAAACATGCGCGAGAGATATTCCAGCCAATGAGGGGAAAAGTTGAAAAGTCATTCACACGTCCAAAACTATACATAGTAGAATTATGTGTATGGATTTGCAAGTGATTATGCGAGCGAGAGAAACTCCAGCAAATGAAGGGAATAAGTCAAAAAGTCAATTACACACGTCAAAAATCTAACATTGGAAAATCCACAATAATAGTTGAAGAAGAAGACACTGATGAGTAAGGAAGACCATATTACTTCTTAAATCAATCCCTTATCTTTAGCTCAGCCAGTTGTTATATTTACAGCCCTCCTTTTTGTTCTTATTTTTGGTATTGTAAGTCTATGTGAATGAACTGAATATATCTTTCTTTTCCCGAAACATAAGGATGATCATATTTTCCTTTTTCTCTAACTATTTATATAGCATGCTCTGAGGAGCTCATGCTATGCCCAGACCGAGTTACTAATTGAACTTATCATCAGTCTAAAATGTTTTTCCACATGTACTGCTAACAGTACACTGCATATATATGGCAATAAACAGGCAGGTTAAGTTAAATTCTGTGAGACATTGCACAATATTTTGCCAATTTCATCCGTAAAACACGGAAAGTGTAATAAAGACAATGCAAGGTCTGTGCTGTGCTTAACTCTCTCTGTCCTCCAATATGGACGTTTTATTAGAAGTATATGTATTTATATGTACTACAAGAAAGATAAAGTAATAAGTATCGTGAAATTCTCAGAACACTGGGCCTACCTTCCATCCAAGCCAAGAATTATCAATGTATTCTTTTCGTGACCAAATGTGACAATATACTCGGAGTCACCAGGCAACCGGAATTGCGCCACTGACCATTCTGAGCTAAAATATTTTGGAAGCACTCCTGTCAAAAACACCCAAATTCAGAGCCAGAGAAAAGTAAAACAGAAGAGCACTATAGCTACTTTCAAGCGTCATTATTTAACAGATTTTCACATAACTGGGTCAATGTGTGCCAGCGGGTAAGTTAATATACATGTGAAGAGAGAAAGTAGACTGGTGAGAAGCTCAATTAAGCAAAGAAAATAAAGAAGTTATTGAATCAAAGCTACATTTTAAGCATTTTCAAGCCCATTCCATCGAAGCAAAAACAGGATACTATGAGTATGCAAATGGATCACGATGCATGCATAGGCGATCCCAAGTCCAATAAAAGAGGATGGCAGTAGGTTGACCATCCACGTAAAAGTAGTTGACTTACGATAAAAATTATTTGATTGAAGCATGTGGATCACCAAAGGCGGAAAAAAAATCATTGTCCATTGTATACAACCCTATTACGACAAGTTAATCACCACTCATGATTCTCCAATATAAGTTACGAATAATACTATTGTACAATAATTTCTGCGCGCCTCAAATAAGCCAAAATATGTCAGGAAAAAGTTTGTGTATTAACACGGATCCTTCATTAATTAGTCTCCAGATGCATGAGAATTTAATCTGTTTAATTATATATCTGCTGCTAAAATAAGTTATGAATAATACTACTGTATTAGAAAATGCTACAATTTAACAAGTCTTAGGCTATTAGCACCACCTTGTGGCTAGAATTATTTATCTGTGGCTGCCATAATTAGACCAAGAAGGCAAAGACACTGTGCAGGAGGCTTCAGGGGTATGTAAGATCTCCGTCCAGGACAGGGAAGTAAGGTTTCTATACTTACGATACCTCAATTCTTATAAGAAGTGCGCATGGGTGATGCAGAACTCAGAGGAATGCTTGAAAATTAGAATATGACTTGCATGCTGTTNGAGCTAGCATTCATAATGAACAAAATATGAACCTAATCTAGAAAGGACTCCAAATTGAGAGCCTTTAGAGTGAAAAGATGAGATGCAAGAGAGGAAGAAAAAGAGCAAATTTAAGTGCCATATCCTTTGTTTGGCTATATATTAAACGAAAACTCTTCTATATTCGGCAGAAAGGAAGAGACAAATGTCTTCTACTTCATAATTGCACAGCAGGTAGCGAATCGTGAGTTTACTTTCCCCCAACCGTTCTTTATCCTTTCTTGAACCATATCTTATATATGCCTCCAAGCTATGAAAAAAAAGCTCTCAATGAACCGGTAAAGGGTCACAAAGGTTTGCTGTCTCGAGAGCTTGCGTTTCAGAGGCGACGATTTAAGTTCTATGGGTTCACCTTTAAATTATTTAGTATTGAACCCACTGTATTCAACCTTTCAGACCTAATATTTGCTACAATTTTAGTGGATTTTTACACATAAATCTATGCTCCGCGTTGAAAGTACTGGGTTCAGACGAACCCGGTGTCCGAGTGCCATATTCGCCACTGCTTGGGTTGATAGCCCCATAAAGATGTTAAAAGGCCAAAAAGTGTAGATGTCATCAGATACAAGCTTAGATATTAAATGACATCACAACTATGGCTGTTTAAAAGCAAGGGCGGATTTAGATAAGTATATAGTTAAGTATGACTGTATAGTAGAATCATTTTTTAAGCGTGGGATGGCCAAGTGCCTGATGTGGGATCAGATTTTAGTTTAAGCTGTCTAGTTATTAGGCCAATTCATCGAGATGAAGTGTGATAAAGGAGAGTTACATTTCCATGTGTGCTAACCAGTCTGGAGCATTTGTCTGCAGAAAACAAGCCTAATACGGTTAACTATCATAGGAAAATTGCATGTTATCAGTTTCCATAATCTCTTCATTAAACTCATGGTCCAGGACATCCATCCCTAATGCTGAACAAGAGTCTGAAGGAATCCAAATCAAAGGTCAAATAACTTAGTGTTCTTGGTGGAATTCCGCTTGCATATTTTCAAACAAGGAAACGAAAAAAGAAGAAGAGAGAAATCAGAAAATTACAAATTTGTTCAGAAGGGAACCATACCTTTGATGAAGGAGAATGGTGAACTCGATGCCGCCAGAGTAATACGGGAATTAGGAGGAGTATTTGTCTTATCCTGGTTCCCAAGATGCTTGATCCTAAAAAGATGAACAGTGCCTTTGTCACTAGAGACTGCTAGCCACTCAGCAGTCGGAGAGAATGAAACACTGTGAATTTCTGCTCTATCAGCACCTCTCCGCACCTGGATCATATACCGTGTGATTTACCAAAACTAGATAGCTCAAAAATGTTGTTTAATTGGTACAAGGGAAAATTAAAAAGACTCAATCTAGCTTTGTAGTTTATGTGTATGGATAAAGTAAGATCTATAAGCAGGCAAAGTAGAAAAAGCAAAACACCAAAACGTTATAATCCTATACAATCTATATCCGAAATGTCTACCACTACACCATGGATAACAACAAGAGAATATGAAAAACAGAAAGAAGATAATAGGAATTGGCATTTGGCAAAATTTAACAACATTACGTTCTTTAACTCTAATTCCACTTCCAATTACAATAAATTACAATCTGTCATAAACCAAGGCAGAGACGAGCAAGGAGAGCACACTGAGGATGAACTACATGCTAAGCTTTCTGAGTCACGGATCACGGGGAACACAGAGTAAAGACTTGATAGGTAAACTTGAGACAATAGAAAATGGTTTACAGGGACAGTTTACTTGACAGTATCAAAGAAAGCCAAGGAATTTCAACCAACAACGCCACTAATCTATGCATGTTCAGCATAAGCAAATACAATGAAAAATCAAAGCATTGTTGTTTTGATCAAAGAGAGTTACAAAATGAAGATAAAAGAAACAGATATGCTGGATACATGAAGTACATTACAAGGTCAGTTTTGCAGTCCAGAAATTAATCATAAATTGGTGAAAGATAAAAAGACAAAAATGCTGCTATTACTTACAATAGATTTGTAATAAATGAAAATACAATGCCTGGACTGAACTAAACAGCATTCAAAATCTTACCTCCTGCAATAACGTACCATCCTGTGTGCTGAAAATCCGGATAAGAGTACCCTTGATACTTGCTGTTGCCAGCACATGCCCCTCATGACTAAGTGCAAAAGATGCAGTCTTAGAATCATGCGCAAAAATAAACTTAGTCCTTTTTGAAGTGAAATGCTCAACACGAACTTCACCATTTCGTAATCCAGGGCACACCAGCACAGGTGATCCAGCCGCTTGTGAAATCTCACAGAGTCCCTTTGGGTTTACAATTGTCTCAATCTGGTGGACGAGCTTCATGTCAGCAAAATTATATATAAATATCTTCTGCTCAAGTATAACTACGATGCAGTCACGTCGAAGCCGGACACTACGCACAGCCGACCGTAAACAGAGTTCGCCCAAGCAGCGGCTCCGATGATCATCCCAAATTATGACCTTGTTTCGAGGATATTGTGGATTATCTCCACTTCCAACAAAGACTAGTATGTTGCTGCAGAAGAGCATCTCAATAATTTCAATACCACCTCCATTGTCAAAGTACCGTTGAAACATCTTTCTGAAAGGGTCACAGCTATAGACTGTAATGCCACGATCAGTGCCAATGGCAAAACAGCTACTGTTTTGATTGAATGAAACACGGTATAGAGTCGAGATTGACTGATTGATCAAACCATGATTAGGACATGAACTAAGGTTTTGGATAAGAGGACTCTGCTCAGGCTCATTATCTAGCTGCTCAACAGCATCTTGTTGCTGCGGCTGAAGCTGTTGTTTGTGTTGTTCTTCTAGTTTCTCTAAGTAAGGTTGAAGCATTGGTGACTTAAACTTTGAATTAGTGGTTGGGTGCTGAAATGGTGGGGGAAGAGGGGAAACAGTGGCCATGGACAGGGATTAGAAAGAGGTTTTAGAAAGGTATCAAGCTTAAGTTGAAAGCTAAATGGATAATGTTTTCTATCAGATAGTCACCACCACATTCACAGTCATCAATCTGCATCATCAGAAAAACATATAACGTAAAACTAGTTGTATTGATATTAAACTGATAAGCACTGATGCTACACTTGATCTTAACCAAAAGGCCGAGGAAGGTATAAAACTAGCAGTATAGATGTACAAGCATGTTAATAAAACGACGAAAGGAAAAAACAAATTCTGCAAAGGAAAATGCTACAATAAAATATTTTTAAAAAGAAGAAGTGTTTTCACTACAATAAGCTAAACACCCTCAAGTGGTTCTTCCTACGGGTCGCTACGCACTGTTCTTCCTAATTACTTCCATTATACTGACAATATAGTGACTTCTATGAGAGGAAAAACTAATGAAGAAAGGAATTATCCTGGTTAATTATGAATTAGATACTTACGCTATTGTACTGGTCAACTAGTAATTGACACATGAAAGGATTTCAGTCTAGTTCCATCAAGTAAGGAAACTACACTCAGTTAATTAAAGTCAGTGAATCAACCATCAAGTAATGGACAACAGAGGGGGATTCAGGATTTGATTTGAACTTTATGGGTTCGAGATTAATCATTTGTACTTATACAGGGTTACAGTCAAAGCTACAAGGTCCATTCTACATCCGCCCTAACGGACAACACTCAGTAGCTTAAATTACATAACTGATTCATTTAGAGAACCAGAATCCATGAAAGTGATACCAAGAACATGAATTACATATAAAAATATTTTCCTTAAAGATTCAAATCATTATCTTTTTTTTTTTCTTTTTTTTTTTGATTTCTCACCCAATGTCTGGACTGGGCCCTGACTAATCCAAATTCGTGCCCGGATTTTTCCATTCGCAGGACGACGTCTGATTACGGGTAGAGGGATCCTATCCATCTCACCACAACTCTTGATAGTTTCTTGGTTTCCTGCCAGTGTTCGGTAAATCATTCTGTTCTACTTCTACCAAATAATACTTAAAATATTGGTTAGAAAAGATAAAAAAATCCAGTAGCACAATTGAATATTGCACGGCCATTTTTTCCTTCTTGATTCTTTTCTCAACCTCTATAATTTGCACTCCCTGACCTGTACAATACTACAATCCCAGCCTCAAATACAAAAATTAAAAAATTAAAAAAAAGTGCATAAATACACTAATGGAATAAAAATTGTAGCTGTCAAAAAAAACGGGTTGATCATACACGATTGTATAATAATAAAACTCATTAAGCTTCAAAAATCTTTTTTTTTAGTTTTACATTATACAAGAATAAAACTGTACTGGGTTGTCGGAAAAAATTGAACTTCCAAACGATAACACGTATTATAATAATAATAATAATGAATTCTCAGTATTCTACTAGCTATTGATGAACATAATCAAGGGAAAAAGAAGAAAATATGGTAGAATTATTTTAAAAAGCCATTGATCTCGGCAAAAATACTAATGCAACAGTTAACATATATAAAACTTACATTAATTAAAGGAGAATTGCAACGTACGTAGATAAGAAGGAAGCTGGAGAAAAGATTATTAAAATAGGGCTCGCTGGGACCTGTGGGGTTTTGCAGGAAACAGAGAAATATCAGTTTGCATTTGGAGTAGGAAACTGTTCACTACTACTTCTTTTAGAAGAATATTTGGATTAGGAGTCTTCGGACTGATATTTAGTGAAAAAAGGTCAAATTTGTCTTTTTATTATTTGAAATTAAGCAAAATTATACTATAATAATAAATTCAGTGTAAGTTTGAGAGAAGATTTTGTTTCCCTTAACATCAAAGTTTGGCAAATTTGAGTAATTTTGATTTTCTATTGAATCAATGACTATATCCATTATTATGTTTCGAATTCATAGAAATTAAATTTGAGCTTAAGCAATTCTTCTTTTTAGAATTTCATTTTAAAAATTTTCCGAATTTCTAGAATTTTATTATTAATTATAGCAAATTGTTAAGTAGTATGTTTATATCGTTAATTTCGAATTTATATTTATTGTGAGGTAAAAAGTAGGTGTAGAAAAATAATTTTTTCGCTGAAAAAATGCTGATATTTCGGATATATTGTTAGAGCCTGTAAATCATTGTTGTATTAAGAGGGAAAAGGACCACAAACGTGGATTTACAACTTGCAAGACACGTTAATATATGTAAAGGAATAGTATAAGCTTTCATGACTTGACCATAGCGATAGCGACCAAGAACGATTACGGTGGAGTGATAAGTACTCTTTCATTCTTAACTAGATCTCGAATTCGAGTCCCTGGATATAGAGTCGCCTTTGTTAGGGAGCATTTTACCCACAAATATGAGACTTTTCGGCGCGAATTCGGATTTAATAGGCCCTAATGTGAACATTGAAAACTAGGTGGGAAAGAAAAAAAAAATACTTGACCATAGCGCAAATGAAATATCTAATTTTCATTGTTCATAATATATACACTTATTTGCACGAATGTAATGTCAATTGAAATAATTTTCATAACTAAAGATTGTGGTTGGTCGCATAGTTATCTATTTATTCTTGATTAGAGGTCGAGAATTTGATCTCTAGAATGAAAAAAGTTTATGGGAGGGACTATTTTCTCATTTAATAGGTTTTATACGGTGCTCATTTAATAGGTTTTATACCGTGCGTTTCTCAATTAGTTAAGTTCCAAAATAGGTATTGAACACTAAGCTAGCATTTGGCCATAGATTCTCAAATTTGTTTTGAAAAATCTAGTTTGGGTGAAGTTTGTTTGAAGATAAAAATGTGCTTGGACATCAGTTTCCAAAACATATTTCACTTTTTTTTTTGTAAAAATATGAAACATCAGTCAAAATCCGGTTAAGAAAATCCGGCATGAAGAGGTGACCAAGTGTGAGAACTGTATCTCACCATGGGCGACTAGGCCGAGGTCAACCAGTGCTTGACAATATGGAGCCGCCGAGCAATTCATTAAGGCCGAGGTCGAGCAGCACGAAAAGGAATAACGGCTAGTATAGCTTTGGAACTTTCGATAGGAATATTCTCTCTGCTGTACTTTTTTAGGATTTTTGGGAATATCACATATAAATAGTAGAAGAGAGAGGGCAAAAGGCATGTAATATTCATTCTGATAAGAACTCTTATGAAAAGTTGACTCTAGAAAGACAATACAAAAATATCACTTTTTCACAGTGATTCGATTTGTTGTCTGTTCCTCCTTTTCTCGCATCAGATCCGAGAAAACCTTATATATTCTCATATTCATTTGTCATACATTGTTGTCACAGAAAAGAATCATCTACCTCATTCAATATTTGAGTGAATCATTCCTCCTATTGACATTTATTGTCATTTACTATAGGTATTGCTCATCATTGTTCCACTACTCATTCATAACAATATCATTTAATACCATTTGTATTAAATTGGTCTTAACATTGTTCCACATCTTTTCATGTAAGCATGTGCCAAATCTAGAATTTATTATATTTAACTAGGATTTACACATCACCTTTTTATTTAATTAGTTTAACAAAAGGTTTCATAGTTTTTGGTCAAATAAATTGGCGTTGTCTATGGGGATTTTCTAGTCAAACTCATTGGTTTTCTAGATCTAAAAAAACAGCGAAACACGAAGATTCATTTTTCCTACTTGCACAGTCTAATATGGCAGGTAATGGAGAGGAAATATTGAAGGCAGTGGCATGCCTTACTGCTAACCTCCTAAACACCATCAATGAGGTTGATGAAGCAGACGAGGAGAACGTGACACCAAACGCTTCCCCTAGGCGAAGTGGTTCACCCCTTCTTCATGGCAGCGTTACCACCTCCCATGAAAAAAGAGCCTCTACGTCCACAACAGAAAAAGTACCACCAGCAGTGAAAAAGCTACTGGAAGCATGGCTGGCGAGTACGCTAACCAGCATACTCGACAAACCTGCCCAAAGGGCAAGCAGGGAAGATGCACGAGTCGATATCACAAAAACTACCAATGAGCAACACATCCCTCCTCCTTTAACAGGTATCACTCAGACCATACATGATGCAGGTAACGACACCCTTACATCAATCCCAAAAAAACGGAGGAAATAGAAAACGAGAATAAAGCGCTCCGCGACCAAATGAAGGAGCACCAAGAAAGGGTAGACAAGATACCAGGCGCCCCAAAGCTTTTACCAAAATGGGACGTCGGCCGATTCGTGGAACAACCATACATCGACGAGGCCGCACCCCATGCTATCCCTAAAACATTCAAAATGTCACCATACCTGAAGATATATGACGGCACAACGAAACCTGAGAATCACGTCACCCATTATGCCACTACAGTAAAGGGCAACGACCTCGCCAAAGAACAAGTATCATCCATATCGCTGAAAATATTTAGTGAAACCCTAACCGGGGGAGCACTGACGTGGTACTCACAACTTCCAGCGCGGTCCATAAAAACATTTGAGGAAATGGCGACAAGTTCTTCACCGCGCACGCCGGGGCCAAGAAAGCTGAGGCGAGAGTAAACAATATATTAGCCGTTAAACAATCACCTGGCGAAGGGCTTAGAGACTTTTTTGGCCGGTTCAACCGTGTTAGAATGACTCTCCCATATATATCAGAAGGAATGGCAGTAGCAGCATTCCAAAATGGGATGAACATGAGCGGTTCGAGAAAACCAAAAAATTGTTGAGCCGGCTCATGCAATATCCCCTTACCACTTGGGATGAAATATATGATGCATATTGTGCCGAGGGGAGAGCAGATGAGGACGAACTCAACGGACCAACCCAACGGTTGACATCGGTCCAAATGGAGGCGAGAAAAGACCATAGAAACGATAACAGAAGGGACCATGCAGGTCCACGCCTCAACCGTGAAAGACACCAGCCATACGTTAGAGCTACCGTCATACCCC